>OZ023207.1:69065657-69103405 GCA_963995525.1 Escarpia spicata
TTTTCGTTAGTTCCTGAACCATTTTAGACGCTCTTAATTCAAATCAATGGTTTCTACTGAACGTAATCATTATTCAACAGAGTTAGATCCTATGCTGTTCCACAAAGTATGCCGGTTGCCACTGTGTTTGTGAAATTAAGTCTATTTTCGGTTTGTTTCTATCTGTTGTCCTGCCTGCGCGTGACGTAATCAGAAAGGTCTACCAGAGTTTGTTTCCGCGAGCGAATCCTAATTCAAGACATTATACAGTTTTATTAGGTGCAATTTTGTGGGCAGTATACATTAACCATATATAACGGTAATAGTAAGAACGATAGTCGAGCCGTCTGTGTGTTAAGGTTGTCGGTTAGTAATGTTGTTCCATTTCCAGCGAGTATAGTTTAGCATTAGAACTGCGTGCATAACTTCTTGCGAGAAGTATATCTGAACGTCGACTGGAAAACAAATTATGAGACGAAATAACAATAACGGCGGCGCGTATATTTTAAAGCACCTCATGTTTTCTCGGAGCACATTGATTGTAATTCGTTCAGCGTTTATACATCTTGTATTTGGAAGGAGGGACAATATCATATATCTTTCTGTCTGCAGAATGCCTTATGCTGAGTGTGTGAGTGTTTTATTTCGGAATTGAATCATACAGAGCATACATGAAATACAAAATATACGTTTATGTAGAGACACCTGTCATGTGAACTGGAATTCTGCCGTAATGGCACTGTGCACTACTGCAATTTCTCGCCGGCATATTTAAGCGAGTAGATCGGCATGACATTCAAGAACAAAGAGGGTAGACAGAAGAAGGGCGAATGTCCTGAGAAAAGTGGTTGGAATGCAATGCAGAGTAACAGGAGAATTATTGAGAAGCTGGATGAGATGGGCAGGCCACTTGGCCAGGATGGAGGCTGGAAAAAAGCAAAAAGAGCAGAGGCGGAACAACCCAAAGGACACAGAAAAAGGGGGAAGGCCACAGCTGAGGTAGGAGGACTGCTTGAGGATGGACATGAAAAGAGAGGGAGCTATGGATAGTAAACTTTGGAAAGAAAAAACACAGCGAGTGGTTCGGCTTTACTGTACCTGACCCTCACCCCTGTACAGCAGGGAACAAGGAGGAGAACAACATTCTGCATATTTTATCCTTCACTTCATGACGATGGCGACTCATCGGGTTCACTGTATTGACAAGATGTGTGTAATGGTGCATTGTATGCGACTGTTTTGTTGTATAAAATGTAATGATATATGATAAACATTCTTATAATTGTAATAATTCAACTTATCTCTTGCAGACAGTAAACCGACTAACCGGAGCAGTGCCAGCCGGCCAGATATCAGATACGCACTAATCGCATTTGGGATCGGCTTGGTTGTAATGATCGTCGGCTTCGGATTGTTTTTAATGACAAAGACTCTTTCGAGGTAAGAATAGTATAAAGCGATGTGATCTGTATAACCTGCAGGAGTGAGATGATCAAGGTTCAACATCTTCTTGCTACCGTTTCGAAGCTAGAGCAATTTCGTTCGTTCCACGTTGCATCACTTCACGGGGTGTATGGATGGACCAGTAAACAGGACAATATACGAATACAACTAGTTTTGCGTGCAGTAATAACAGAATGGCTGAGTGCTTCCCAGATGTCGAGATGGTGTTCAAGTTAGCACGCCTGCCAGGGGTTGAAGTATAAAAGTGCTTTCAGTAGTCACAAGGACTGGATACTGCCCTGTGTTAGACCTCACCTGTGCCTGTTCTTACCCACTGTTGTCTCATTCTTAGCAAAACACAGGGTTATACAAAGAATGTTGTTTGAATATAAACACCTGACCTGATTTGTGATATAATTACGTTACGAAAGTGTATTCGATGGCCACAAATATGCGGTTCGTCTTTAGTAATAACTAATATTTGTTATTTGCATGGTCTTGCTTTACATTTTACCCGGTTTAAGACAAGAATTAAACTTGGTTAGCCAAATATATTATGGTTTATATAAATGATCCTGTTTTCGTTATGTTGCAGATCTCCTGCCAGGACGTTTATTCGTCCATCTGCAAACAACAATGAACTTCCACTTTTATTGAATACACCGCTCGAAAAGATGTGCCTGGAAAACGCTACCAATGCGAATGTTTGAATGAAGATGTGCATCACTGAAGCTGTGTCGTGTTTAGGATGTTGTCTGAGTGGAACTCACACCAGCTAGTGACCATGACGAGTAGTAATAACGTTACGTCCGGTGACCGATGAGCGTCTGCCATAGTGCACGTAGACGGCACGTAGAGGGCACGTAGAATGTACGTCGAGTGCACGTAGAATGCACGTCGACTGTACGTAGAGTCGCGTGGAGTAGCAGACGACGAAGTTTCACAGTTCATGTCTATACAGTTTGTTAAATGCCGACGATGCGTATCTCATTGACACATTCGCCTTTTATCGCTATATAAATGACATGCTATTCTTGCCCTACGAATACTGCGTGCCTGTTCTATACATATTCTGACTATCTGGTCTAATTAGTATACGTCATTGAATCTTGTTTACATAATTAATTATACTTGTCGGAGGTTTATTACGTTTTAACATGTAGATAATCATGTCACGTTATATAGTATACGGATAAGCGTCTATGCCCATGTCTTTCATATGGTAATGTTGTTAGTTATTTTGTAGTACAGTGTTTACAATGAACATATTTCATAGAGTGCTCTACGTTTGTAAATAGGTTCAGTGCTCATAAATCTGTCACAGTTATCGTTTAACTTGTATCCACGCTCACGATTAATTTATTCCGCAATCTGCCAAGTGTATCCATTGTTCGTTCTCTCCATCCGTGATTATCACCTTATTGAATTTAAAGCCAGTTTAATACAGCCCCTTCATTTTGAAGTACATAACAATAGAACAATAGGTACATGCCATGTACACCTTAAGTAAATACACGATTACCAGCATTTGGAAATGGATGTTATTATGTACCGTTAGTGCAAAACCAGTGTGTAATGTTATACGCCTACTGATTACCGATGTTTTTCTTCTATTCTGATATTTATTCAGTTTTGTTCATGAGAATGTGTGTGTGAGGAAAGATTGCAGGTAAATGTACAACATCATTAACTGATAACGCGGGCTCACGTCCTTGCCAATGTAGATGCATGTTGACTATCAATAATATGCGATTGACATGACTATGTTATTCTATTTAACAGAATATTTGTAAACTGTGCATGAATACGTCTATACTAAGACAGTGTGGGAAATGTATATGTCTGTGAATGGAATAATACGGAATCGTGAACATAAATCATAATGAACAAATTATTTTAGGTTCCGTATGTTATAATATTGAGATATTAGTCAGTTTGGTCAGTACAATAAGAATAGTAAAGTCTTACTTTTTATGGAATTGTGTTCTGTTTAATAAACGTGATCACAATGTATAAGGTTGTTGCTCATTTATTTCCTCAAAAATAGGCAGACAAACCATTGATGTACGAGGAATAAGGTCAAGATTCGACTTAGATTTAGTGCTATTAATAAAACGTCACTTTGAAAGCGTTGATTTGCTTGTCTTATATAAAATAGTCACATGCGGAAATATTCACACTTGTATTAACCGAGGTGTTCCAAAATAACCATGCATGTGGTTATGATATAAAATCGGGGAATCGAAAACGGTATACTAAGCACTGATATAACCATATGTATGGTTACTGAAGACTGTAATATTGCACGTCACACGTAAAAACGGCGTACGTGTCCAAACACATGTTGGGTCCAAATTGTTACTCTACGGGTCATCAGGTCATTCGATAGATGATTACATACTTATTTCCACAATGCACTATCGAGATATGAGTCATACTGAGTCCAGAGGAACGAACTTAGAAATACACGATTATATTCGGAGAGCGCCTGTTGATATACTGACAATAATGTTATTTTATAAGGGCTCCTCTGCGACACTCACACACTCACGCGCGCGCACGCGCGCACGCATACGCACACACTCACACACACACACACACACACACTCACACACACTCACACACACTCACACACACTCACACACACTCACACACACTCACACACACTCACACACACTCACACACACTCACACACACTCACACACACTCACACACACTCACACACACTCACACACACTCACACACACTCACACACACTCACACACACTCACACACACTCACACACACTCACACACACTCACACACACTCACACACACTCACACACACTCACACACACTCACACACACTCACACACACTCACACACACTCACACACACTCACACACACTCACACACACTCACACACACTCACACACACTCACACACACTCACACACACTCACACACACTCACACACACTCACACACACTCACACACACTCACACACACTCACACACACTCACACACACTCACACACACTCACACACACTCACACACACTCACACACACTCACACACACTCACACACACTCACACACACTCACACACACTCACACACACACAAACACATATACACACACGCGCACGTACACACGCACGCACACACACTCGCGTACACACACATACACACACACGCACGTACGCACGTACGCACGCATGCCACACGCGCATACGCATATACGCACGCATGTCACAAGCGCACAGTTCTGACTCAGTAATATAAAGTACACAATGAGCGACCGTGCAGACCAGCTGGCCGACAGATGTCTACGCTTAACACATGCGTTCAACTGAATGCTTCCAAAACAAGGACAACTACTATTTTTATGTGACGTGTATTATAGTTTTAAAATTCCAATAAAAAAACTGAGAGGTTGTGAAGTATATATATACCGACATGCCGAATAGCCAATGAACTTAAGGTTTTACAATTGGACGTATCAGTTGGTTTGCATCATGATGTTCATCACGTGCACTCTGGCGCATGCGATCATGTCCCTGTTGCTTTTATTAGTTTTTTTTTAAATTACTTAAGCCAAAAATAAATAAATTTCCAGCGTGAGTCGAGCCTTTTGTTACGATGCCGGTGTCAGTTGCGACAAGTTTGTGTTACTTAAAAGTTATGTTTGCCAAGGTCCCAGCCAAGTTTTCAATATGTATAAGTTCTGCAACCTATCTGCAGTAGCTGCGCAGTTCCTCGTTACGTGATCTGCTTCCGCCGGCAGTTGCATGAGCCATTCGACATGTTCGTCGTGTAACAAATAGAATACTGCTCATCCGGACAGAGTGTCGTAACGCGATTCAACCATTAATTCTAGTTCTAATTCAGGATATGATATTTTCAGCGGAAAACAAAGACATATGATAGAAACTTGTTAATGCTATTCCATTGACACATACAGTATTTTCGTTTTGAATTAGAACATTTAACAAGATTTAACAAGATTGCCATCCAGAGAATTAACCCTAGATGGCAGGTGGACAAGGAAGCCCTTTGGCTTATCGAGAGTCCAACCCTCCAACATGTACGGTAACGTCAGCAGATGAAGTATTTAAAGGCTTATATTAAAAGAAAATTGTTTGCATATTTTCTGCTTTAACTTTAGTACTATAACGAAATGCGTGCCATAATTGCTTCTATCTCTGAAATATGTGCCGCGCTATTTCATGCAAAATCAGAAGAGGTTAACAAATCAAAGAAGAGTTGAGAAATTGGCAAGAAGAATTTTCACTGAATTTAATTTTTTGTATAAAATATACCTTTCCGATTGGATCACGGTATATCACAAGAGGAATATAATGATAACATTAAACTTGGAGTCTATGTTACCGGGAACTTGAACTTGAAGAGGCGCAATAAACAGTAATCGTTAGGCAATATATCATGTGTAAGGACGCGCACATTTCATCGTTAGAGCAAGAAACTGCCAAAGAATTGTTTTCTCAAAACAATCGTTTGTTATCGTTTCTGATGATTTTAAGTAACGGGGAATTCATAATATATTGAAGGATTATGTGAGTTTTTAATACTCACAAGAGGACATGGTGAATAATAGTGGACATTTCAAATTTGATTCGTTAGGTAACGCCATTGATCGCTATTTGTTTGCATACGTGATTTAATTAATGACTTGAAAAACTGGACACCAAAACAAACACGCCCAACAGTCAGAAGTTATGCAATCAATCGACCTACATGACTAGATGATTGGAAGGATTAGCCGGCCATGCTCATTGTCAAATTGTTGTTGTCTTGCAAGATTCCAGGTGTTATCATCCGCGAGCATTCACCTTCATCAGTTGCGGCTGTGTCATAGCGCATTGTTTTATTGCTCTTTGATAATTCGACTATCGTAGGCTTTCTGGTTATCTTCGTAATACATGAGTTTCGTTTCTGTACAAAGGTAGGCTGGAGGTCGAAGAGATCTTGGCTCTCTTGTAGCTCTGGGGAGGCAGAGCGGTGGCCTCAAACGGTGTACCCTATCGAAAATAACTAAAACGTCGATATATTTTATTTCAACAATAGTATCAATACAACCGTCAGCGGGAAACACAACCTCCACCACCACCACCACCACCACCACCACCAACAACAACAACAACAACCCCATCTTCATTACTACCACAACAACCACCGCCGCCATCACCACCACCGGCACCACCACCACCACAACTACTACCACTAATGCCACCACCGCCACCGCCACCACCGCCACCGCCACCGCCACCATAGCTACATCTATCATCACAACCATCGCCACAACCACCCCCACTGCTTCCTCTACCACGATTATCGCCACCGTCATCATTGCTGCAATACGACTTTACCAACAATTGTCCGTGATACTGCTACTGGGTGAGCTCATAGAACACAATAAGATCAGTACTTCAGAACATGGACAACATTCAGTAAACCATGTAGTTCGAAAACAACAACATGTGTGGTCAACAATCCTTACCTCGATTACGGTAGAGCAAAACACCGTTTATAAGAACACACAACACAAAGATGACGACTACGCCGCCGCTACCTGCAAATCGAACACACATGCGTCATTAATTACTCGGCCACTTTCCACATGCAAGAAAGGGAAATACTAACCTGGTATAATACTATTATAGTTAAAATTATATCCGTACACTTTATGAACATATTTTAAATAAATAAAAAATGTATGTTTGTAAGATAAAATGGCTTCTTAAAGAATCTGTCTACAGTGAATTTCACAGACACAGTCGATTTATAATTTAGTGACTGCATTTATAATTATTGTGTTAGTTACACAATTAAATAGAGTCTCAGCAACGCTAGCAACATCTGGTATCGAGCGATACCGAACTCTTACATAAAAATGCAAATATAACATATCTACATTATAAATCCCCATCAAATTCTTGTGTGCATTTGTTTCGTCGGAGGACAAGAGGGTTTCATGGTTATATTTTGACATACGTTTGTTTCATCATAATTCTGTAAAGCTGGTGTGTGTTGCTTTGTAAATATCTACATATTCCATCTTTGCCTAGGTGCTGGAGGGAAGTGAAACCATATTCGCAGATTCTATTCATGTCCACTTTGTTTCATCGTTCACCCCTTCTCAACCCTACAATCGCTGTAAATAAACATTACGTTAGAACATTAAATAGTAGTCCCGTGTGCGTGTGTGAGTGTTTGTGTACGTGCACGTGCGCGTGCGGGAGCACGTGCGTGTGTGTGTGTGCTCGCGCGTGTGTGCGCCTGCACGCGTATGCGTGCGTATATCTGTGGAAAGGTCTGCTATATAATTGTGGAGGTCTGCCAATACTGGTACTGGTGATCTTTTACCATCGTTTCGGGCACATTTCGTCTCGCACGCGGTCCAGTAGTGTTCTTTTGGACATCGACACCAATGATCGTCATCACAGAGAGATCCGCCGTGACAGTTCGTGAGCTCCGGGCAGCTGTGGTCGACAGTCTTCGCTGGAGATGAAGTATTGAAATCAATACGCTTCACTGGAATAGTACAGCGGCTAAGGGACTTGGTTGGGCACTTTTTGACAAAAGCATGACATTTGGCACACGTGTAGATTATGATATACCGAATCATATGAAGCTAGGTAGCCATCAATATCGACAAGGTACTTAGCCGCCATCTTGATTTTTAAAATGGCCGCCACGGAAATATATTATCCAGTTATATAAGCTTCTAAACAACATAACATCATGTTCTCGGTGTCTATCCCAACATTTCCAGTGTCAAGGAATCCATTTCTGTCATATTCAGTATCCAAGGATGACGGCCATATTGAAATTCAAGATGGCCGCCACTAAAATTCATTATCCAGATACCTCAGCTTCTTAGCAACGAGAACTGATCACCGCCGCTTATTTCAGATTGGCCGCTACTGAAATTCATTATTCAGATACCTCAGCTTCTAAGCAACGAAAACTGATCACCGCCGCTTATTTCAGATATCGAGGTGCAACACTATCGGATAAAAAACAATCCTGTAAAGTTGCACAAACCTCCAAGGCGCTTGCAAAACTGAAACCTCAATGGAGATCAAGACAACAACATCACCATGTAAACCAAAATAACGGGCATATGTAGGTTTTCTGTATGTCTGCAAGCCATGTACTCTAATAGCAGAGCTTAACATAGGAATACGAAAGATGGAAATTTGAACCGTGGACGTCATTGCCCTAGACTCTCTTTCAACCATGTTCGTTGGCTAATCCGTGGAGCGGTTCTTGTGAGATGTATGATACGTCTGTGAGTGTTCTCCATAGAATTAGTGGGCTGGGGTAGGGCAGTAACTCGACTCCCATGGTATCTTAGCCCCCGCCCGAAATACTATAATAGCATCTTGATCACCCCGTCCGTGGTAATTTGATCCTACCTCTATATTTCAGTCAGCATATGATGTCGAATCGTATGTAAATATAATGCAAACACACATACTCTGCAGTATCGATTCATGCATTTCCTTACAGCAGGAGAAGATACTAAAATCTTCCTAAATTCTTCCTTCTCCCTAGAAGCAAGACAAGATACCACCCCGAAGGCACTGACTAAGCGGTATACTAAATGCTTACCGAAAGACCCACCAACTGCGTGGAAGAACGCAAAGATGGTGATAATCTTCAAGAAGGGAAATTAGAAAGACTTAAAGAACTACAGACCGATATGTCTGTTATCAAACATCTACAAATTACTCACAAAGATACTAACGAATCGCATACGACTCGGTGCAAAGTCAATCAATACTGACCTCCCTTCAAGAACAGGGGATATAAGACATGTACATCGAACTCTTGAAAGACATCTACACCAACAGCTCAGTGATAGTCCACCTACACAACAAGAACAACCGGTTCAACGTCAAGAGAGGAGTACGACAGGGTGACACCATATCGCCCAACCTGTTTACGGCAACACTCGAAAGCATATTCTGAAGACTGACATGGGAGACCAGAGGCTTGAGGTTAGAAGGAGAATATCTAAGTCATCATGGCTGCGCCGACGACATACTCACATGCGCTACTACACTGCAAGACTTCTAAAAATGCTACAGGAGCTAGCTGATGAAAGTAGATTTGACCAACGGCTTTTAGTTTTTTCGAAATACGCAAGTAAAGAGGGGTGAACTAAAGTGGATTCGAAACGAAAATATCCACCTTTCCTTAGTACACCTACACGTTACGTCCACGCAAAACTACAATTACAAAGTTGTCGTTTTTGCGCCGACCGCTGCCAACAATACTGTATGCGAGGAACAACGTGACAGTGGCGCCGTCTGTATTCACGGACAGTGTTAGTGCCGGAATGGTTATTTCTGCACCACACATCGGACGAAATGTGCAAAAGACGGGGGTGAGTGGGAAAGGTAGTGTGTTGATCACGGTGGAATATGTGAACAAAATATTTGTTAAAGTGTTGAGTGAATTTGAAATGTTTCTTTGCCATTCGTGGTATAATGTAAGGTAAGGTTCTAAACATGTGTCCGAACGTTACTGATGTTTAACGTCAATGGGCATTTCAATGTCTTTTAAGGTAAGTAACATTGTTTGTCAACATTTTATTGACAGTAATTACCATCAGAATAGCACACCATTTACTTACATACACGAATGGACCACGTGCAACACGCTCAGCACATTAAAGACGTCAAGCGAAGATAACGCAATAATAGTTGTACCGCTTTTAGAGTACAATCGCGATAGTACCAACCCTTTTACGATAGTTGTACCGCTTTTACAGTACAATCGCGATAGTACCAACCCTATTACGATAGTTGTACCGCTTTTACAGTACAATCGCGATAGTACCAACCCTATTACGATAGTAGTACCGCTTTTATAGTACAATCGCGATAGTACCAACCCTATTAAGATACTTGTTCCGCTTTTAGAGTATAATCGCGATAGTACCAACCCTATTACGATACTTGTACCGCTTTTAGAGTACTGTCGCGATAGTACCAACCCTATTACGATAGTTGTACCGCTTTTAGAGTACAATCGCGATAGTACCAACCATATTACGACAGTTGTACCGCTTTTAGAGTACAATCGCGATAGTACCAACCATATTACGACAGTTGTACCGCTTTTTGAGTACAATCGCGATAGTACCAACCCTATTACGAAAGTTGTACCGCTTTTAGAGTACAATCGCGATAGTACCAACCCTATTACGATAGTTGTACCGCTTTTAGAGTACAATCGCGATAGTACCAACCATATTACGACAGTTGTACCGCTTTTAGAGTACAATCGCGATAGTACCAATTATATTACGTCAGTTGTACCGCTTTTAGAGTACAATCGCAATAGTACCAACTCTATTGCGATAGTTGTACCGCTTTTAGAGGGCAATCGCGATAGTACCAACCCTATTACGATAGTTTACCGCTTTTAGAGTACAATCGCGATAGTACCAACCCTATTACGATAGATGTACCGCTTTTAGAGTACAATCGCGATAGTACCAACCCTAATACGATAGTTGTACCGCTTTTAGAGTACAATCGCGATAGCACCAACCATATTACGACAGTTGTACCGCTTTTGGAGTTCAATCGCGATAGTACCAACTCTATTGCTATAGTTGTACCGCTTTTAGAGTACAATCGCGATAGTACCAACCCTATTACGATAGATGTACCGCTTTTAGAGTACAATCGCGATAGTACCAACCCTATTATGGTACTTGAATGGAATAGCACGTGTCCCTGAATGGCATTCTTAAACCGAATTTTACGGGTGGTGCTATAGAGAGATCTTGGAGGCAGTGAATTCCTAAACTGTGACTCTGTGAATAACGCTTCTATTGTCAACGATTGCTATTAATTCGCAATATGACAAAGTGAAATCGGATGCGCTAGTTTGTGTACAATGTTGTTGTGGCAATGGTGTCCAGGTGATCCGTCTGTCAACTGTCTTTGCTATGACTACTTCTACGACTTTCCACGATAACTCTCAATAGCTAAATGTATTATTGCTAGTAAACTATGGCGTTGCATCGATAGTTCGGTGTATTGTTACACCCCTAGTTGTAGCATTGCCTATAAACTACCGATACGATACTACAGGCCAGACTCCTATTAGTCTATACTACATCAATGTAGAATAAAACATGAAGTCTAACAAGGCTAACGTTGATACATTCCTGAGATCGATCAATTCAGAAAATGTATTCAATAATTGTATATGTTGCCAACGCGACGTTTCAGCCATTACGAATGCGCCAGAGGGCGCCATTTGCGACAAACTGAACGAGGCCGTCTACTGTGGGTAAGGACTCCAATGCCTACAACACGTACAATAGCAGGCTTGCTCTAAATGTGTCAAATGTGAGTTACTCCAGTGTATCAGATACTATTTCTGTTTCATGTGATAGCTGTTTGCGATTTAGTAATTGGTCAAATTGTATTTTACCGCAACAAAACCCTGCCCCTTTGTAACGGGACGAGATTATCCCATGCGGGGAGTAGGCTGCTTCGTATTCCACATGAGCACGCAAGCGCATTGGACAACATCAGCAGTTGTCACCGAGTATTTTTGTGTTTGGTTATTGTTTTCCTGCAAATAATTCTTTATACTGTATATTATAACTCTAAAACGCAGTACATAAATTAGTGGTGGTGATCGTGGTGGTGGTGGTGGTGGTGGTGGTGGTGATGGTGGTGGTGGTTGTGATGGTAGTAGTGAGGGTGGTGGTGGTGTTGATGATGGTGATGGTGGTGATGTTGATGGCGGAGGTGGTGATGGTGATGGTGATGGTGATGGTAACAGTCTTGTTGGTGGTGGTGATGGTGGTGGTGGTGGTGGTGGTGGTGATGATAGTGATGGTGGTCTTGGCGATGGTGGTGATGGTAATGGTGATGGTGATGATAGTGATGGTGGTCTTGGCGATGGTGGTGATGGTAATGGTGATGGTGAAGGTGGTGGTGGTGGGGGTGGTGATGATGGTGATGGTTGTGGTTTTAGTGGTGGTGTTGGTGGTGGGTTTGGTAGTTGGCAGTGATGGTGGTCTTGTTGGTGATGATCATGATGGGGATGTTGGTGATGGTGATGGTGGCGATGGTTGTTGTGGTGTGTTGGTGGTCTTCGCAAATACTTTGATAATTTGACCCCCTATATTTCATTCAGCATATGATGCGAGTTACGTAAACCGTCCCAACTGATTCGCCTTCCTCGGGAATAACGCGTGACGTCACAGGGGCGACTTGACGGGGAACGCCTAGTCGTCTTCACTTGGTGTCCGGCGGCTGTCTTTCTTGCACAGAACTGGTTCGATGATGTGATCGTGTCTCTTTATCTCGAACGGAAACCCTTGAACGTGGTACGCGTCAGTATCGAAGTTCCACCTGTTTGCTGCCAACACGTTGACAATAGACTGGTCGTAGCGGTGACAGTTGGCCTACGTTGTCCACCGGTCTTCCTCGTCGTAATCACAGAGCAGCTTGGTTGGTGGCGAGGCACATTTGACGTCGAGTGCACACAGATACATCCTGCGAACAAGTCGAATATATATTAGCACACATCCACCAATGTAGCTACAAGCAAATGTCAGCAGTAATTACCGTTTTGAACATTGTATTTCGATATTTTAAAAATCAGTCACACAGTAGCGTCCTCTGGTGAATAGGTTTTCACCATTCACGTCTCCCGAAGGAGAAAGCCCCTCTGCAAAAAAGTAGTATAAAAACACAAGTAAGTAAATAACTCCACATCGGACTGTTTTATTAAATGTACCTCCAATTAGGTGGGCACAGCCCAATGGCCCAAGGATGCGAATTAACATAGAGATAGGTGAATAAACACGTACACCTCAGGGAAGATGCCGTTACAATGCTCCAAAGAAAACGAGTTAATATATATATATTTATACAACGGCTATATGTGTGTGTATAAGTGTGTGTGTGTGTGTGTGTGTGTGTGTGTGTGTGTGTGTGTGCACGCGCGCGCGTGCGCGTGTGGGTATGTGCGTGTGCGTGTGCGTTTGCATGCCTGAGCGCATGTATATGCTGCACGTTGTAACCAATATAGAGTGATCAGATAACGAAGTCGGTTTCAACCGATCCACAGATATCAGTTTTCAAAATCTGTTCAAATACGCCTTGAATAATAATCCGCTTTTACTGTAGATATTTTGTTCACAAGAATAGAGTGATCTTTCTACCTACGAAAACAGCCACTGACTCAAACACACTTACCAGAGGAGAACGTTATTGAATGTCGCAAATGTATTGTAAATCAACATCAAGCCAGAAGCCATAATCCAGGTTTTCTTAAGTCGTTCGACATTAGGAGGCATGAACTAGTACAGGTTGCGATGTGTCACAGTGAAGATATTTTTGCTCCGTTATTTATGATGACGAATCCATCGTTTTCCACCGCCTTGTCGTAGGCTTTAGAGAAGTCATTTCCAACCAAGCGGACAGAGGCGTCCATCCAAAACATGCCCGGAAACTCTCGCAGGATCTCCTGAAACACACCGTACTTCCTCGTTACTCTACTGCCACGCCCACTCGTGTAATGTGCCACGCCCACTCGTGTAATGTGCCACGCCCACTCGTGTAATGTGCCGCGCCCACTCGTGTAATGTGCCACGCCCACTCGTGTAATGTTCCACAAAATGGACAGATCCGATCGAGTCTGAAACTTGTGTATTCACTTAAGGTCGGTTTACTCAAGCAATTCGTGGCGCAGCATACACACACATAGACCTATATCTAAACTCTCGACTTGCCCTCTTATAGCCTTTGTGACGTCACGACGGATTTACCTGCTTTTGATCGCTGAGTGACGAAGTTTCAAAACCGGTCTACATTGTGAGCTAAATTAGAATAAGCCCCTCTTCTCCCACACCAAAACCGTCCTACAAATAGGCATGATGTATCCGTCTCTCAGATGTGTTTACACTTCCATTCTTTGCGATGCAATATCACGCAACCTCGTGTTCGACGATTATTGGGCACATATCACTCGTGCAAATCGGCCTGCATAATAACAATCATAAATGTCTACCGAAGGAAGGACAGGACTGTTTAGGCCGACAGGATGTCGAATCCATAGATGATTTTTCATTAAGGAATGTTAGTTGGTGTTCTTGAAAATAAATATTTTTAAATAAAATACGTTTGTATGAAATGTTGAAGACATTAATATTAGTGTACAGTTTTTAATGATATAACAATTTTTGCTCTAATAATACTAAATAGTCTAGATGATGTGTACATATATGCACACCACTCACCACATAGCACATACCACACACAGCACACACCGCACACCACACACCACCCACCACACACCACACACCACTAACCACACACCACTAACCACACACCACACACCACTAACCACACACCACACACCACACACACCACACACACCACACCACACGCCACACGCCACACGCCACACGCCACACGCCACACGCCACACGCCACACGCCACACGCCACACGCCACACGCCACACGCCACACGCCACTCGTCACACGCCACCCACACCACGCACCACGCACCACGCACCACGCACCACGCACCACGCACCACGCACCACGCACCACGCACCACAAACCACACACCACACACCGCATACCACACACCACACACAACAAAAGGCACACCACACATCACAAACGACACACCGCATACCGCACACCGCACACCGCGCACCGCACACCGCGCACCGCGCACCGCGCACCGCCCACCGCACACCGCACACCGCACACCGCACACCGCACACCGCACACCGCACACAGCGCACCGCACACCGCACACAGCACACCGCACACAGCACACAGCACACAGCACACAGCACACAGCACACAGCACACAGCGCACAGCGCACCGCGCACCGCGCACCGCGCACAGCGCACAGCGCACAGCGCACCGCACACAGCACACAGCACACCGCACACCGCACACCGCACACCGCACACCGCACACCGCGCACCGCGCACAGCGCACCGCGCACCGCAAACCGCAAACCGCACACAGCACACAGCACACAGCACACAGCACACAGCACACAGCACACAGCACACAGTGCACACGCTGCACACTGTATACCACAAACTACAAACCGTTCACCACACATCACACACTACGTTTGCATCAACATATTTAGTACGACGTACTTGCGTGAAAATGAACGTTATTTTGTTCCATAGTACTCATGTAACACCTTACTTTAATTTATTCTTGTAAAGACAATTTCCAAGTTTGAGAAGAGCTGTTAGACAGCGCCACCTACCTGTATTATCAACAACTTGAAAGCGTAGCAATGAAGTTTCCTAGTCACGTGTTTTGGATACGCCGGGTGCTCGAATTTCCTCAGCGTAACAGAACACCACGATCGCACCTACAAACACATACAACTATCATCTACATCATGTGTGTTTGTGTGTGCGCGTGTGTTTGTGTTTGTGTGCATGTGTGCGTGCGTGCGTGCGCGCGTGCGCGTTAGCTTACCATTATTGTCCAGAAAATGCTACATTCAGCGAGGAATTCCCTATGATATTATCTTGTCGGTGACTTAGGGATCACTACTATCAGCAATAGTTAGCAGTGGTCCTATCAGTTCGCAATATCTCTAAATAGGTTTGTCATTACGTATGGGGTGTAGTTTTGTAGTCAGTACGTATCGCGAGGAAAATAAATTACTATAGAGGCACCACCTAGTGAGTGAAACTGACGCTGATGTTATCTGGCGTTGATATTAATTTTAGATTATAAAAGTCGCACGTATCATACCACATGTAGCTGAACCAATACTAAATGTAGAAACTTTTCCAATGTCTCGAACTGACGAGTCTACCCCATTGCGCTCGTGACAAATCAACTCAGTTGTCGTCAATTATATCCCCTTTTCTCCATAACAAGTAGTCGTATAAATATGCTCTTATCTTCGCCGAAGAGATCTAACAACAAACAACAAGATCTACTTTATAATGCCAGTAATTTATTGCTTCTGGATTCGCATACTGCCGATCCAAAGACATAATTTGCCTAAATTGCTTGTCATTATACACACATTATGGATCCTTATAATCACGGGTACGTTCAAATGTATCCAGGCCCGTTCACGTGAACCGCATTTTTGTGAACCCTCCTTCTCCAATCTTAAAAAATGTGAGCCCATAATCATATATCTTAATAGTTCCTGATTCTCCCAAGCCCGAACCGAACTGAGTTTTATCAAACGTTACCAAACATAGCAGGACATCCAAAAATTGCATTTACGTCAACATGTGTTAAAGAGAGAACCTTTGATCATTGGCGAATGAAAGAAACTTGGTTATGTGGAGTTTGTTTGTCCCCAATGCTATGTGTGAAAGGGCAGTACCGTAGGAAATCATTTCAAAGGAACTTTGTATTTGTTTAGCTATGCAGCAGGAGTTGCATACTGTCCCACTGTCCTGTTACGTAACAGCTTATCATAGCAAATACACAAGACGCCAATTGTTTTCTCAAAATGAAAGTGACACAAAATTTTGTCAGCCAGAGGTGACAGATGCAGAAAAAAACTACCAGTGAGTCTCATCAACCAATCAACTAGCATCACACGTCCCTTAATCTCCCTACTGTCATGGATAGAGGTAGAATTCGAGTACGTCTGGGAATTATTAAATTTGATAAATACATCTGTGCGACAGTGGATCTGGTAAATACGATGCAACGCTAGTGGGTAAAACGAATAAATAAAATGTAATATAAACACTGCCTAAAGTATATTGGCGTGTTTAGGGGGGTCTGGGCGCACGTGCCCTCTACACCTTTGTAATTTTGTGTTCCCGTAAACCTTTTTGAATGGGTCCACGTGACCGTGCCCCCCTCTAAACCGTTGGAATGTGCTACCGTTCAGGTGACAATAAGTTGTAGTTACGTCGATGCGGAGGCGACAAATTTTCATTAGCACGCCCCCCGTGTTCTGATGTGACCAGTCGAGCCAGCGGAGAAGCTAAAATTACGGCGCAAGAGCTCAAAATGTTCTTCGATTCGGCCGCCAGTGGCGGTTTTTGTGCCCCTCCTAGACGCCCGTGTAAAGAACAGTTAGTTAGGGCACATAAATAATGAATATATGAATATACATATATGGTTGCCAAAATCCTTTGGTGGTTAGTATTTACCTATGAGAAAGGGGAACATAATCTCTTACCACCCTCCCGTCCCACTTTATTGTCGTTCCAGATAGAAACCTAACTAAATGTTTACTGTGTCAATTTGGCCTAACTATAGCTTCCATGTGAATAGGTCACCGTTGCTCTGACAGTCTGACTTATATACCAAGACTCAACAACCAACAGGCAGCTTAGCGTGTCGCCGAGAGTTTAATGTAAACCCTGCTTACAAAACAGCTGAATAGGAGTACGGAACAATGTATAGTTGCCGAAGTACTTTTGTTGCTAGTGACATATTTAGATCTCAGAAAGGGAAGCCTAATCTCATGCCAACCAACCTTTACTCTCCTTTCAGCTAGAAACCTGACACCATGCAAATTGTGACTAAACATATTAAGGAAAACGTAACCGCACACTAATTAATGACGCCCCTGAAGTCTGCATTGTGAAAAAGGGATCCCCTCCCGTTGTTGAAACGCTGGCTACGTGTATAGCATAATTCGCAGTTAGATTGTGTTTTCACGTACCTCATTAGCCTGTTCCGGTTTTAGTCCAAGGTCGTAGTAAATAATGCGACGCCCGGGCATGTATTTCTGCACAGAGAAGATCATGTCCTTGCTCTCGTTAAAGTGGTCAGTTGAAGCTGCCGTGATGACAATTACTTCGTCAGAGTTAGCCCGCGTTAGTGTCGTGAACGAGTCGGGAAACAAGTGTAAAGACTGGACCGCCTTGAGAGAAACATCGAACGGCTTTCCCACAGCTGACGAGGCGGGTGAACGGTACAAGAACGGGGACGTCAGCTGTATTTGTTTGGATGTCGAACTTTTTTCAGCGTACTGTACTTGTCTTGACGTCAATCTTGTCACAGAGTGTGTGCGTGGTGTGTGTGTGTGTGTGTGGTGTGTATGTGTGTGTGTGTGTGTGTGTGTGTGTGTGTGTGTGTGTGTGGTGTGTGTGTGTGTGTGTGTGTGTATGTGTGTGTGTGTGTGTGTGCGTGGTGTGTGTGTGTGTGTGTGTGTGTGTGTGTGTGTGTGTGTGTGTGTGTGTGTGTGTGTGTGTGTGTGTGTGTGTGTGTGTGTGTGTGTGTGTGTGTGTGTGTGTGTGTGTGTGTGTGTGTGTGTGCGCGCGCGCGCATGTATGTTTTTATTGCAAGTGTTTCAAGAGTGGGCAAGGCACGGACAGCATTCCTGATACTAAAGAACATCTGGAATTCCAGAAAAATAAAAAAAAATAAAAAAAATTTTTTTTTAACTCCAACATAAAATCCGTATTGTTGTATGGCTCTGAAACATGGTGAAAAACAAAACAATATTAAACAATATTCAGACTTTCGTTAACTGATGTCTGCGAAGAATGCTACGCATTAAATGGCAAGATAAGATCAGAAACGAGGAGCTATCGAAATAGTCTAACCAAGAACCCGTCGCCAAGCAGATCCTGAGGAGAAAGTGGGGGGTTGGATTAGACTGAGAAAGCCAACCAAAACTTCATAAGACAGTGTCTGATGTGGAATCGTCAAGGAAAAAGAAGGTGAGGAAGGCCAAAAACACCTGGCAAAGGGACACGGCTGCAGAAGTAAAGAGGAATGGCCACACCTGGAAAGACATAGATAAGATTACCCTAAGTCGTCTGCCCTAGAGAGTCGGCGTGGATGACCTATGCTCCTCATGGAGCGAAGGACATAAGCAAATAAGTCTACCTGGAATGTACACCAGGAGAATTAAAATATTCCTCAGCGGGAAATGGGAAACCCTGTCGTGGAATCAGAGAGCCAAATATCTCAGTCTACAGAATCCATATGAACGCTGCATTAGCTGCTGCCGAAATACTTGTCCTGAAAATAGAGTAAGCGGGACGAGCGCCTTGTCAGAGGCCGTAAAGGCGTAAATAAAACCATATAATTATTATCATGGGTGTTGTCGTCACAATCTCCATTACACAGTTCGTCTACATAGCCAACTCACACAAATGCATGTCCATAGTTTTCTGTATAAATGGCAAAGTTGGAGTTGGGTTGATTTAGTAGGTTTGCACACATGGTGCATAGCATAATACGAGCTACGTTACTACGGGAAGACATTATATAAGTGACACTTTTGGACAAGGACACGCATGAAGGATTTAGAAGTATGTTGCAACACTTTCATCAGCTGACGGCTAGAATGAACCATCATCATGATGACTGTCACAGTTCACCGGAAGTGGCACCAATTCTACACGACAATGTCTTATAAAGTCAGTAAAATCCCGGTAAAAGACAAACATCCAGTCTGTAACTGCGACGTTGCAGTAACCCTCATATGTTCAAAATAAAATTAGATGCAAAATTACAGTACTATACAGCTTAAAACTTGCAATAATTCTGATAATACCAGGACAAAGTTACACGTGGCAGCACAAGATCATACATTAGACTGACATACTTGTATATAATGCACTATTACACAAGCACTAAACTTACTTGACTTAGTGCTCTTGACTGGTATCCAGCGCAGAGTATTATTCAAGAATACAATTAATGTAAGTAAGTAAGTAAGTAAGTAACTTTATTTATAACGTAACAACGTAACATACAGTTAACACATACATGTCATACAAATGGACATGTGTTACATTGCATGGATGTCATTTGGCTAACAGCCGTCTTCCAGTGACACTATTTGATTCTCATTACTCTATGATTACAATCATAACAATCATCAGAATATTGTTAAACAACTCACTCCAATTCATCACCAGCCCATCTCCGTACTAGATAATATTAAACCGGAGTATTCATTAACATATAGTATGTGCTGTTGCTGGTGATATATGACAACGAACTGAGAAGTATGATCCATTGAAATATATGTAAGTGAATAGAGACGCGATCCAAACATTTGTACTTGGTTAACAGAGTAGTGTAAGAACGGTAATAGACATACAATCAAAGGTAGAGTTTCATTTTAATCAGTTTAATTACATTCTGAACATCTAGGATTTAAACAATTCACTTGACGAAGATATGCATTTAAGTAGAAATCACACAACATGCGTCTAAACTTTAACCTGTGTTTAGTGTTTCTCGTTTTTTCGTTTATATTGTTCCAGATTCTTTTGAAATCATGTTTTGGTAGCTTAGACGAAACATGTGTTCTAGATGTCTCTTTAACACGAAGTTTGCATTGTCTGATTATTCTTATACTTTTGTCTAGAGTCGTTTTGATCGCAAAATTGGTAAATGACTTGGGTAATAAATCATGTTTAAAGTCGTACATAAATAGTGAGACCTGTAGTTTATATACATCTGACACTTTTAGTATTTTGTCAGACTTAAATAAAGGATCAGTATGACTCCTATATCCTTTTTATTAATTATTCTTAAAGCACGTTTTTGTAAAATTTATATTTTCTTTCTGTTTCCACTGCCCCGTGCTTGTATACCATATGTCATGAGACTGTGAATTAAAGTGTAATGTAATGGTTTTAATGATTTATATGGTAAGAAATATTTGACTCTATTTATTACAAAAATAGTTCTAGATATTTTGGAACTAATTATGTTGATGTGTTCTTTCCATGTTAGATGCTTATCTATATACGATCCCAGGAATTTTACAGATTCGTCATTTTTATACTTGCCAACCTGGTTGATGACTTCATTATTTATTTTAATGCTATTGTTTACTACGTAGTTTGTATTTACAGGACTAAAACACAGAAATGTGTCTTTTTGACGTTCAAGCACACAATTTGTTAGCACAAAACCAATTGTATAATTGTTTTAATTATTGATTCACTTTTATAACTAAATGTTCACTATCATATCCTGATTGGTAAAGGTGGTATCATCTGCAAAGGATAGCAAGTTTAGAGAACTAGAATTCACTATGTCATTAATATAAATTAGAAAAATCCTAGTATGGATCCTTGTGGTACTCCACGTGTTATATTGATCAGTGGTGATTTGCAATTGTTTATTTCAATATATTGTTTACGATTAGAGAGGTAACTGGCAAACCATATATTACTTATTCCTCTGATTCCATAATGATTTAACGTGTAAAACAAAATGTCATGGTTAATTGTATCACACACCTTAGACAAGTCGAGAAACACAGCCAATGTAATATCTTTGGTAGTTTTGTCATTTGCATCTGCTATGTCTTTAAGTAAGTGCAATATTGTGTGTACAGTGGAATGTTTCGAGCGAAATCCATATTTATGTTTATACAGTATATTATATTTCTCTAAATATATTACTAATATGTTACATACTATTTTTTCCATTATTTTAGAAAGTGTTGGTAAAATACTTATTGGTCTGTAGTTATTAAACAATTTAATATTTCCTGATTTATAAATTTGAATTATTTTAGTTTTAGCGATTTTTTAATTATCAATTCAACTCCAGTAACAAAGGAATTATTTATGATGTGCACAAGTGGGATTGCTATTTCCTCAATAGTCTGTTGTATAAGTTTTGTAGATAAACTATCGAAGCCTTCAGTGCATTTAGGTTTTTTTGCATTACTCTTTTGATTTCGTTTATATCAGTAGGTTGCATGAAAAAGTTTACAGGATAGTTATCTTTTAGGTGCTCATGAAATGAGGCTGTAGGAGGATGTGTGGAATCACTCACTGATTTACCTATATCAGCAAATAAATTGTTAAACTCTTCAGCAATAAAAGCCGAATTTGATAGTTTTTCTCCTTTTACAATGAAAGTTTGAGGTAATTGGGAACTCTTTTTTTGATTAAATGTTGCCTTCTTTGATGCTATGTTTACGTTCTTCGAGTATTTCAGTATAATACTTAGTTTTTGCTGCTCTTTTTATCTTATTAAATAGTCTACAATATACCTTATAAGCATTCTCTCTCGCTGGATTGGGCTTATTTAGCTTTCTGCGGAGTAATTTGTCTTTGTTTATTGAAGAATGCCAGATGTTACCCAGGGCTCTCTTTTTACTCTGATAGTTTTAACTGGGCAGGATATTTCGTAAAGTGATATAAATATTAACATTAAGTTGTTATATGCTTCATTTGCCTTGATAATAGACAAGACAGAGGAATAGCCAGCCGTAGCCAAAAGACTCCTACATTTTAAAATGTTGGTCATGTTTAACTGGCGTTTTTGTTTATATGCTATGTTTTGTGTAGCAGGTTTACCATATATTAAATGAAATATTCCAAAATGGTCAGCCATATATGTAACGATAATCCCCGATTCATAGTTGGGGTGAGCATGATTAGAATATAAATGGTCTATAAGAGTTGCTGTAACAGGTGTTATCCGTGTTGGTTTTGTTATGTGTGGAATATATCCTTGTGCTATTACATTATCTATAAAATCATTAGTTTTGTTGTGAGTAACACAATTTAGTAAATTAATATTATAATCCCCCATCAGATACGCTACTTTATTTTCATTTGAGATTTTGTCTTGGATGTCTAATATGGTACCCATAAATAGGTCAAGATCTGCACGTGGATGAGAGTTGGGATGATAGATTACACCCACAATTATAGGTTTACATTTCTTAGTTTGAACTTATAAAAAAAATGGACTCAAATACATGAGCGATAAATATTGCCACGTTTTCACGTTTAAAATAGGTATATTTTTCACTGATTTATAGGCCAACTCCACCATGCCCATCGTCTGTATCTAGTCTTATATTGAATAGTAAATTGTGATACCCATTTATTTTATAACGTAAAACATTTTGAACTTTAAAAACTTAAGTGAGTTCAGTGAGATCTAGAGTCAGGCCTTTTGACGACATATTAGAAAGTAATTCTTGAAGAGAATCCCAATGAGTCTCCAAACTACGGCAATTGATGCAGAACATTAATAAAGATATGTTTTCTGATTTAAATGCTTCAGAAAACTCAACTGCAGTAAAATATTTATTATCATGTGTGTTAAGAGAAAATGGAGAATCGTCAAACTTTTAATTTTCAATGTGTTTGGCTTCATTGAATATTGTTTATAAATCAAAGTTTTTATTTGTTTGGATCCGGCTAATATTAATAGATTCAGCCATTTACAAATGTATTAGGGTACATTATAGTGATCCTTTCAAAGTTCGTTGACAAAAATTGACAAAAACATTCAAAAATAAGTACATAACTATAACTAGTGTCTGATTGCGTATGATAATATACATCATAAGTACATATCCGTTGAATAGTTGTATACATACAAGTAATGATAAACATCTTGATGTTAACGATTAACCAAAATAATACAAATTCAATTGTTCGTATCAAAGAGTCAGTAGATATAGAGATAGCATGGATTTCTATCAAAGAACATAACAAAAAAGAAGAGAAAGGCTAACTAAGCTTAGAGTCGATGACATCATGAGATGTACTTGGGAGAGAAATAGTACACACATTTTGGGGGAGACTTAAAAAGACAAGAACAAAACTTATCTTTTGTTGACCATTTTGCTAGTTAGCATTTAAAACATGTTGAACTTTAAAAAATCAGTGAGTCCAATGAGATTTAGAGTCAGGCCTTTTGACGACATATTAGAAAGTAATTCTTGAAAAGAATCCCACTGAGTCTCCAAACTACGGCAATTGGTGCAGAACATTGATAAAGATATGTTTTCTGGTTTAAATGCTTCAGAAAACTCAACTGCAGTAAAATATTTATAATCATGTGTGTTAGGAGAAAATGGAGAATCATCATAATTTTCATTTTCAATGTGTTTGGCTTTATTGAATATTGTTGATAAGTCAAAGTTTTTATTTGTTTGGATCCGGCTAATATTAATAGATTCAGCCATTTACAAATGTATTAGAGTACATTATACTAATCCTTTCAAAGTTCGTTGACAAAAATTAACAAAAACATTCCAAAATAAGTACATAAATATAACTAGTGTATGAATGCGTATGATACATCATAAGTACATATCCGTTGAACAGTTGTATACGTACAAGTAATGATAATATACATCATAAGTACATATCGGTTGAACAGTTGTATACGTACAAGTAATGATAATATACATCATAAGTACATATCCGTTGAACAGTTGTATACGTACAAGTAATGATAATATACATCATAAGTACATATCCGTTGAACAGTTGTATACGTACAAGTAATGATAATATACATCATAAGTACATATCCGTTGAACAGTTGTATACGTACAAGTAATGATAATATACATCATAAGTACATATCCGTTGAACAGTTGTATACATACAAGTAATGATAATATACATCATAAGTACATATCCGTTGAACAGTTGTATACATACAAGTAATGATAAACATCTTGATGTTAACGATTAACCAAAATAATACAAATTTAATTGTTAGTATCAAAGAGTAAGTAGAGATAGAGATAGCATGGATTTCTATCAGAGAACATAACAAAAAAAGAAGAGAAAGGCTAACCAAGCTTAGAGTCGATGACATCATGAGATGTACTTGGGAGAGAAATAATACACACATTTTGGGGGAGACTTAAAATGAAAAGAAAAAAGTAATCTGTTTTTGGTCAGTTTGCTAGTTAGCATATAAAACACACTAAACACCATTGACTGCAAGTGATTGAGTAATCACTGCCATTGAGAGTGGTGACATAATATAACATGTACATATCTCTGACCACCTGACAATCATACTAGCATATGCCACTTTGAAAGTTTAAAAGCAGCTTTGAATGATAAAACAAAACCTCATAATTATAGAATCAAGCAATATTACAGTAGTAACATATGTTGAAATTATTATGTTGCAGTATATGGCCCGATAATCATAATATCACATGCCAACTGAGAAAATCGAAAGGCACAGTAATAGCAACTTTGATTGAAAAATATCAAATTATTAAAATAACACAAAAAACAACCCTTAATTATAGAATAATCCAATATTACAATGGTGACATAATAGGTAGTAACTAGTACATTAACAGTATCTGGGCCGATGATCATTTAGAAGTTCAAAGGCACCATAGTAACAACTTTGAAAGATCAAAGGTTATTTCAAAATAACATTTTCGGGGAGACTTAAAATACCCTCATAATTATAGAATAATGCGATAGTACAGTGGTAGCATAATGTATTGTAACTAACATGTTGCAGTCTCTGGCCCGATAATCATAAATATCATGTGTCACAAAAAGGTTAAAAAGCACAGTAGTAGCGACTTTGAATGTTGTTTTCGGGAAGACTTAAAAAGCATGATAATTATATAATAATGATATAATAATAATACAATAATACGATAATGATAAATAATACAGTGATGACATAGTAAGTTGTAACAAACATATGTTTCAGTCTCTACCCCGATAATCATAGTATCTTATTGGACAGTTCAGAGGCACAGTATAGTAGCAACTTCTAATGATCCGAAAATTCAAAATAACGTCCGGAGCCGCTCAGTATGTATTTAAGTTTTTTTGTCCCAATAATGCCGTTACACAAAGATCCTTCTAATATATATCCATGTCCTTTGCAGAAACGATTTATTTTACTGTTCCCACGTTTGTTTTAACGAGAACCCTTCCTGCATATGTCCAGCAATCATTGATTTTCTTTTCCTTCTTGAGGAATCTTTCTTTGGAAGCAAGTGCTGCTCTCTTATACGTCAAATCTTCGTTTATGTATATCTGTTCGTCCCGATGGTGCTGGTTTTGGTTCTTCAGTTTGGTGCGTTGGCGGTACACTTCGTCTCTCACCGCCTCACTACGAAAACGTACAATCATTGTCCGTTTTTGGGGACGTCCATGTTCGTCGGTCTTTTTTCCTAGGCGGTGAATTCTTTCCATGTCACTGACACCAATGTCTTCTAACCCCAGTTTCTTTATTGTGTTGATGACTAAGTTGTTTGTGACTTCGTCTGATGTTTCTGGAATGCCGGAGATGCGGACGTTCGGACGACGCGTGTCTTGTTCACGTTAGTCCGCCTCCGCTTCCAACATTTCCACCTTCTCCTCAGGGGTATGCACCTTTTTTGTGAGTATAGAAGCCTCTTTCTACAGCTTTTCAAGGCGCGCGCTCAGTTTCAGGGCGAGAATGTCTGCGATTTGTTTGGCGACGTTCGCGTCAAAATGTTCATCTGTCAAAATGTCCATTAGCCTAGCCGTAATAGGGTCGTCGCTAGCTGAGCTGTCTTTGCGCGGCCTCGACCCCGTGCACGTCTTCGGCGACTTCCGCCCCATCGGTGATCGACTGTTGTTTGTATGCGTGAGGCTGTATAGCCGAACTGGACTTTGGCTATGCGGCTTTGACAATGGGGCTAGCCGTCACGCATCAGTTGTCTGGGCGTCCCCATGTACGAACACTTTTGAATAAATGTCTCTTCGGAACTTCGTGCAACGTTTTCACGGCATTTTAATCACATTATATAGATGCACTAAACGCTTACCCAAATGTTTCTATCCATGTTGAGAGCGGGTCAATTCAATTGCCGTGTTAAAAGGTGTATTTCCTCAACGCAAAACAATCCACGTTACCAGCTAGTGACCATTGCTATGGGTAGTTTCGCCCGGTATAAATTTAACAAGATTTAACAAGATTTACACCCAGAGAATTAACTCTCGGTGGCAGGTGGACAAGGAAGCCCTTTGGCTTATCGAGAGTCCAACCCTTTTATCTATGTGTATCGCGCCCTTCTGAGGTATGTGTCGATTTTATTTTTAAACATAATCACGCTACTAGCACCCACACAATCAGCAGATAATCTTTTCCATTTATTTACAGACCTTAGTGAAAATGAGAACTTTCTTATATCTAATCTACACTGCTCCTTTGCTAATGTAACTTCATGTCCTCTAATCCTTCTATATTTCTTAACTGAGAAAAAAATATTTCTATCAATATTTTCATAACCATTCAGTATTTTAAACACTTCTAACTGATCTCCTCTCAAACTCCTGTTAAACCACATTCTTTTAGGCGAATTTCATAACTAAGATCCATCAGTTTTTGTATCATTTTAGTCGCTCTCCTCTGTAATTTTTTTAAATATCTATGTCCTTCTTGCGATATGGCCTCCAAGCTTGTATACAATATTCTAAACGAGGCCTAACTATTGTTTTGTACAGCGGTATTATTGGCTCTTTGTCCTTATACGCTATATTTCGCCTAATTAATCCAAGGATTTGATTTCCCTTTGACGCTGCAATTCCGCACTGCTCTGAAACCTTCATATCAGCACTAATAGTTAACCCTAAGTCCTTTTCTTTTACAGTAGTACTTAGTACAGTGCCCCCCATTGTATATTCTACATCTTCGTTCCCATGTCCTGTGTGGAGGCATTTACATTTCCCAAAATTGAACAGCATTTGCCACTTTGCAGACCATTTGATCAACCTGTCAAGATTATCTTGTAAATGCAGTCTATCTCCATCACTTTTAATCCCTCTAAACACTTTTGTATCATCCGCAAATTTCAACACCTTGCTTGTTATATCATCAACCAAATCATTGATATATATTAAGAACAATATAGGTCCTAGTACTGATCCCTGTGGTACCCCACTCAATACCGATTTCTAGTTTGAAGCCTCCCCATCAACTACTACACGTTGTCTTCTGTCAATCAGCCATTTTTCTATCCAGTTTATTATACCATTTCCTATGCCATGGGCCTTTAGGTTAAGCTGTAATCTTTTATGTGGTACTTTGTTGAAAGCTTTTTGAAAATCTAAGTAGATGATATCTACTGGTGATCCCTCATCTACCCACTTAGTGATGTCTTCCAAAAAACATAACATATTTGTTAAGCATGACCTCGCTTTTAAAAACCCATGTTGATATGAGGGAGGGACGATGACAGGAAGAAAGGTGACAAGAGAAACAGCGTCAGGAAAGAATGGAACGGACGAGATTGTGACGGGAGAGCATAAGACAGGGGAACAAGATTACAACCAGACAGATGCAAACCGTAGAAAGAGCTACACTGAGGCAGTGATTGAGGGGGCAATGAGGAAAGAGAGGGTGTTTATGGGCGATTCGATTATGAGAAAGACAGATAAGACTCTAAGCGAGGGGGAGGACGTCGTTGTTTGTCTACCGGGGGCTAGGATAGAACATGTAACTGAAAGGGTAGAGAAGGTACTGGGGCATGGCAAGGGAGGGTCTATACTAGTACATGTAGGGACAAATAACGCAGAGAGGGAGGGAACAACTGGGATAGTTCAGAAGTACAGACAGTTAGTGAAGAAGTTAAAGTAGACAAGAGTAGAACAGATTATCCTCTCAGGAATTTTGCCAGTAATGGGAGGAAGGGGGCCGACATATAGAAACTGCAAGAGGATGGCGATCAACGCACTAGTTGAGCAGATGTGTAAAGAAGAGGGGGTGGGATTCGTAGATTTATGGGGATACTTTGTTGGGAGGGAAGATATGTACATGAGAGATGGCCTACATCTAAGTGGAAAGGGGGCAGCAGTTTTCTCAAAGAACTTGCTGCAATCTGTTGACAGTGGGACAGGCTGCATCTATTTAAACTAGATTCGCAGGGGGGATTCACAGAGAAGCCTGAAACTGGAGGCATAGATAAAGACAGCAGAAATAAATCGGCAAAGAACAGCCTGGAAAACTGTTCTGAATCAGGATATAAATGCATTTGTTTAAATGCAAGGAGCATAGTAAACAAAAGAAGTGAACTAAACATTATGGTAGAAGATATTGACCCTCACATAATAGGTATAACCGAATCTTGGGCCACCACTGATATATCAGATGCCGAATTGGGACTAACAGGATATGTAATGTTTAGGAAAGATAGAATAGAAAGAAAGGGAGGTGGAGTTATTTTATATATTAAAGAATCTATCCAGGCTTATGAAATAAAATTAGAAAGAGAAGCAGATTGCGAAGAAGCTGTTTGGTGTAACATAGTTACAGGAAACTCAACGTTAACAGTTGGGTTAGTTTATCGAAGTCCAAACATAAGCATAGAAGAGAATGAAAAAATACAAAATGCTATAAGGGAAGTAAGCAAACGGAACTGTATTATTATGGGGGACTTTAACCATGGGCATATACAATGGAAATCTCTACAGAGTATGGGGAGTGAGGACCACAAGTTTTTAGTTTTAGTACAAGATAGTTTCCTTTCTCAACATGTGCTAGAACCAACCAGGGGAGAGAATGTGTTAGACTTAGTTTTGTCCTCACAGAAAGAATTAGTTGACAATGTCAAGATATGTGAGCCACTGGGGAGTAGTGATCACAACCAGATACATTTTACCATCAAAGTAAAATCAGAAAGGAATAGTAAAAAGCAGTATAGGAGAAATTTCCACAAAGGAAGGTATAAGGACATGAGGAAATATTTAGCAAAGATAGACTGGAATAACACACTGAAGAATAAGACAGCAACCGAATGCTGGAATATCTTAAATAGTGAAATTAAGTGCATAGTCGATAAATGTGTACCTTTCAAAAAACAAGGGAAACGGTCTAAAAAGAAACACTTATCGAAAGAAGCCATTAGAAAAATTAAGTATAAACAAATGATGTGGAAGTCATATAGATGTACTGGAAATGATGAAGACTACAACATTTATAAAGAAGCACTTAATCAAGCCACAGCTGAAATTAGAAATCCAAAGAGAAGCTATGAGAAAAAAATTAGCTAGTAATATAAAACATGACAGTAAGAATTTGTATGCGTATATTCGAAGCAAACAGAAAGTTCAGGATAAGGTCGGTCCTCTAGAAGATAGTGCTGGAAATACAATATCAGAGGGATTCTTAATGGCAGAAGACTTGAATGAGTATTTTAGTTCAGTGTTTACCAGGGAAGATATTAGTTCACTGCCAGTACCAGAGGCTAAGTTCAAGGGGGCAGATTCAGACTATTTAGGACAGTTAGTTGTAACCTCGGAAATGGTAGCTAAGAAAATAAGGGCTATGAAGGATAATAAATCACCTGGAGTGGACGGGATTCCGCCCAAACTACTATTGGAAATTGTAGAACAAATTAGCGCACCGCTTGCAACAGTTTTCAATTTGTCATTAGAAGAGGGAGTGGTTCCTTTAGAATGGAAAGAGGCAAACATTATACCGTTATTTAAAAAAGGTTCGAGAAACAAGTCAGAGAACTATAGACCAGTGAGCTTAACATCAATGATTTGCAAATTATTAGAAAGACTAATTAAAGATCACATGGTGGATTTTCTTGTTAAACATAACTTGATAAACCCATCTCAACATGGGTTTTTTAAAGCGAGGTCATGCTTAACAAATATGTTATGTTTTTTGGAAGACATCACTAGGTGGGTAGATGAGGGATCACCAGTAGATATCATATATTTAGATTTTCAAAAAGCTTTCGACAAAGTACCACATCAAAGATTACTCCTTAAGCTAAAGGCCCATGGCATAGGAAATGGTATAATAAACTGGATAGAAAAATGGCTGAATGACAGAAGACAACGTGTAGTAGTTGATGGGGAGGCTTCAAACTGGAAATCGGTATTGAATGGGGTACCACAGGGATCAGTACTAGGACCTATATTATTCTTAATATATATCAACGATTTGGACGATGACATAACAAACAAGGTGTTAAAATTTGCGGATGATACAAAAGTGTTTAGAAGGATTAAAAGTGATGGAGACAGACAGCATTTACAAGATGATCTTGATAGGTTGATCAAATGGTCTGAAAATTGGCAAATGCTGTTCAATTTTGGGAAATGTAAATGCCTCCACACAGGTCATGGGAATGAAGAGGTAAAATATAAAATGGGGGGTACTGTTCTAAGTACTACTGTAAAAGAAAAGGACTTAGGGTTAACCATTAGTGCTGATATGAAGGTTTCAGAGCAGTGCGGAATTGCAGCGTCAAAGGGAAATCAAATCCTTGGATTAATTAGGCGAAATATAGCGTATAAGAAAAAAGAATTAATAGTACCGTTGTACAAAACAATAGTGAGGCCTCATTTAGAATATTGTATACAAGCATGGAGGCCATATCGCAAGAAGGACATAGATATGCTAGAAAGAGTACAGAGGAGAGCGACTAAAATGATACCAAATCTGAGGGATCTTAGTTACGAAATACGCCTAAAAGAATGTGGTTTAACAACACTAGAGACCAGGAGATTGAGAGGAGATCACATAGAAGTGTTTAAAATATTGATAGAAACATTTTTTTCTCAGTTAAGAAAGATAGAAGGACCAGAGGACATGAAGCTACATTAGTAAAGGAGCAGTGTAGATTAGATATAAGAAAGTTCTCATTCTCACAAAGGACTGTAAATGAATGGAACAGATTATCTCCTGATTGTGTTGGTGCTAGTAGCGTGAATATGTTTAAAAATAAAATCGACACACACCTTAAAAAGGCGGGATACATGTAGATAAAAAGTATTGGACTCTCGATAAGCCAAAAGGCTTCCTTGTCCAACTGCCATCCAAAGTAATTTTCTCGATGGCAATCTTGTTAAATCTTGTTAAATCTTGATATGGGTTTATCAAGTTATGTTTAACAAGAAAATCCACCATGTGATCTTTAATTAGTCTTTCTAATAATTTGCAAATCACTGATGTTAAACTCACTGGTCTATACTTCTCTGACTTGTTTCTCGAACCTTTTTTAAATAACGGTATAATGTTTGCCTCTTTCCATCCCTCTGGTATTATATTTCCAGCACTATCTTCTAGATAGTGCTGGCTGTTTCGCCCGGTATAAATGTATTTATACCGGGCGCAACAATTTGATAATACTTACCTTCGACTGAATTATGTCTCTTCCGTGTGCATTATACAACACGATAGTGCCAATGACGACGGTGAGTGCCAAAACCTTCACAACACGATCCCATATCCTAGACTGTACGGCTGCGTTGATCATAGTCAAGTTCAATTGACACAGGTGTTATGTGTTCGCTCTTGCGTGTCCTGGTGATTAGGTGAGCAGCGCAGTTCTGTATACGCTGCGATCGTTCAATTACTACCTGAGGCAAATCTCGCAGCAGCGCATTTCCATAGTCCAGGCGAGATGTTACCAGTGCCTGGACTAGAATCTTATAGGCGTCATTTGTGATGTATTGCCTGACTTTGCCAATATTTCGGATGTGGTAGAAACAGAACTCATTCACCTACTTCTCCATTGTCAAGCCGCTGTCCATAATAACTCCACGATTTCTCACGGATTGCACAGCATGTAGTAATCTGCTTCCGATCATGAGGGACAAGTATTTCACCTGACGAATTCGGTGTTTGGACGAAAACACAACGAGCTCGCTTGTTTCTTGGTTCAGTTTTAACATGTTTCTATTCATCCGTCCGCCAACATCCGCCACACAGGCTTCAATGGCTGACCTTTCACTGGCCCAGTTCTCGTCAGGCTTGATGGATAAGTATATTTGTGCGTCGTCTGCATAACAGTGGTAACGAAGATTATGTTTATTCAATATATCTCCAGCTGGTTTAGTGTACATGCAGTACAGTTTCAGTCCCAACACAGATCCTTGTGGCACGCCGCAGCATAGATGTGCCTCAAACGAAGTTTCGGGGCCGACCGAGACACATTGCGTTCTGCCGCAAATGTAGGATCTCATCCAATCCAGGGCTTCTGCATTCACGCCAAATGAGTTCTGAAAACGCTTTAGCATTATGCCATGGTAGACGACGTCAAACGCACTGGACAGATCCAGCATGACCAAGACATTTACACGTTTTTGATCACGAACTTCTGCGATGTCGTTCTGGACTTTCATCGGAGCTGTCTCGGTTGAGTAATTATTTCGGTACGCCAATTGGAGAATATCGTGTAGAATGTTAATGTCCAGGTGATAGTTCAAACGGCATTTAACCACTTTCGCGAGAAGTTTCGACAGGTATGGTAGGTTTGACACAGGCCAATACTTATTCAGAACTTCCTTATCGAGGCCCGGCCTTTTAAGCAATGGTCTCACAGCTGCACGTTTGAAACGTACGGGTACCACCGACGTTGCCAATGATATGTTGATAATGGCTGTAATTAACGGCACGAAAATATCCAGCCACTGCCTCAAAAGTCACGTAGGAATCGGGTCTAAATCGCACGACTTGTTGGGCGAATTTGCGATTATTCGCTTCACCTCATCATGGGTGGCTGGCAGAAACCTTTAAAGCGGGATTCCGTCAAAGATGACGTCATCGTCTAATGCTGTTTCGTAGATGTCACTTCGGGTGCCGATGTCGATGTTACTTCGGACAGTAGCGAACTTGTCCATATAAGAGTCACCGAAAGTAGTCGGTAACTGTTCGGCCGATTCATGGATTGGTAAGATTACGTGTCCCGTGTTACCCATCAAATGTCTCGTTAATTTTAACAGGTGTTTCTGATCTTTGCCGCAGTCTCTCATCTTTGCAGAAAAGAATGTTTTCTTCGCACTGATCATCAGTTTGTTAACTGCATTGCATTGCTCCCTGAACAGCTGCCGATGAACGGTGAGTTTCGTTCGCAGCCATACCTTCTCTGCTCGCCTGCGCGCGTGTTTGGTATGTCTCAGTTCATCTGAATACCATTGCGCGTTTGGTCTCAGTGTTATCAACTTTCTTTGGACGGGAGCGATATCGTTGAGTTGTACATTTTAACATTGTTTTGAACGTTTTTATCATATATATATTTTATTTATTTATTTACATATCTGTTAATTTTACTTCTAGAATAAAATATCATGGTACATTTCGCGTGGATTGACACAAGCGAGACAGACGCGAACCACATCACGTCTGCCACGCGTGTCATGCTACAAGACTGACTTAAGAAAATTGTCATACACAAGCACGGGCCTGTGCACCCGACTACCGTCAGAGGCCTCAAACCCAATCCCTGGTATAACAATGACATTGACGATGCAAGAAGACAGCATCGTAAGATGGATTTGTTGTGGAGGCTTTCGAAACTGGAAGTCCATCGCCAAATGTTTGTTGCTGCACGCGATGAGTGCAATCAAATATATCCCACAAACACGAAGTACTACCAGGACAAGTTGCAAAGTACTGACCAAAAAAACTCCTTTAGAATCGGCAATTCACTCAGTGGGAAGCCACAACCTGCGTACCCATAACATACTTTCGCATTGGATTGCTGTAGTGCATGTCCGTCAATTGTTAAGTTAGGTTGCCGGAATTCGCAATTAGTTTCATGATGCCGGAAAGCGCGTCACACCCCCGCACGAACCATGTTGCTTCGTTATGTTGATAGACAGTTTCAAATCAACAGCAGGTTGTGATGTAACAGCTATCTTCAGAAAAAAGTGTAAAACGTGCGCAATTTACCCGCTGTCCTCTGATCATTTACAATTTAAAGTAGACCTGAAAAGGTGGTGAGCACCAAACTGAACACTCACTTATTTGTGTACGAATAACCTTCGCGCATTAATTGAAGTCGAGATGGTGTTCGATTGAACAGGTCTGCCAGGGAGTAAAGTGTAAAGCGCTTTGAGCAGTTCGGAGGACTGGATAATGCGCTGTATAAGAACTTACCTTTACTTTATTTTCACGTTATAGTTTAACCATTGCGCCGATGATTTACAATTATGCTGTTTTCGTTATATGTGCAGCTGGTCGTAGATATCATTCGTAAACATGATTTAAAGCTTAACCATTATGCCGATGATTTACAATTGTGATGTCACTTTGACATGAATGTAATTTCTCTTACGACCGTTGTGCATCGTGTTGAGCTGAGCATCAAGTACATCAAACACTGGATGACGTTCAACTACTTGCTGATGAACGAAGCAAAGGTATTCTCTAAATTGTTGTTGTTGTTTTTAAATGTTTTATTTCTACAATGTATATATTAATCATAATATCATCCCAGAATGCACACACTCACACAGGCACACAGGCACACACGCACACACGCACACACGCACACACGCACACACGCACACGCACACGCACACGCACACGCACACGCACACGCACACGCACACGCACACGCATGCACACGCACACACACAACACACGCACACAAACACTGACAAGCAAACACACACGCCCAGACACACACACGCACACATACACACACACAACCACACACACGCGCCCGCACACGTACACACACACTTTTGGGATTGTTCCACTACTCTAGAATGACACGAACCTAAGATATGCTCATTAATCAGAGTAACAGTCCAAATTGTAAGAAAGTTGTATGCAAAATGCCACCTGTGGTAGCTTTAGCGATTATTTTGGCGGCCATTTTTGCGCCGATTAACAAATGGCAGCCAACAGTTTTTGTCAGTATAGCGAATTTCGCTCCAATATATAGGGAAGGCGTGTGCATTTTCGGGTTGGCGGAGTTTGTAGATAGAATTAGCCCCCAAAAATTTAGGAAAGGGCGTGTCTTTTGTGAGCTCAAAAATTCTGAAGGTCGCCGCGAAAAAAACAAATAAGCTCAGGCTCAGCCCAACCCGCATTAATGTCGTTCCGGCGCCTAGGCTATTACTTTCAACTATTTATGTTTAGGGTTCAACCGCGCCGTCTGTCATTATTGATTCCTAGTGTATATTTATCCGCGTGGTGGCGTCACTATACACGACACCAGCGCGCAAGTGCTCATGTTATCAGTTGGCGGCAACGTAACAATTCGTTTACTCCTTAACTGATATCTCAGTTACTTGAGCATTTTCACTCAATGGGGCTAGTGACGACTGTTTTTCACCGGACACGGTTTTAAACTTATTTTCCAGTTATTTTTATTAATCCTGATTTTACTATGTCTGCGTCCACTGCAAAGTGCCAGGTGTTTCATAGCCTTACCTGTCATGAGACGTCCACAAGCCTTACCTGTCATGAGACGTCCACAAGCCTTACGTGTGAACGTCTCTCTTGTGATAAATTGCATTGGATCCAAGGTGTATGACCTATCCAGCTCTACTTCCTCGTTCTGATTTCATAGTAAATTAGTTTTTGAGTTGTCCTTTCCCATATTGCTTAATTACTAGTTGTTTCTGACCATCATATAAATGGATTTCATCTTAGACCGTTGTTTACGAGAGACATGCCAGTTTATTTGTGAAACTTTTTGTTTTGGTGATATCAACAGATAAACAATTACCTTATTTAATTCCTGCCCAGAAACTAGTTCAAATAATAATGCAAATTTGAATATTTATTTGGATGCACGATACGATTGTGCATATGTTTCTGGGTTGATACTGTTGACTTTCAATGTTCTTTAAAAAAAAATCTAACTCACACATTCATGAGTTTGAAGCTAACTATTGGCCGGGCCATTCGTTTTGGTCTTTTACAAGATGTAACGCCTTTCGGATATTATTTTTGCTATTATTTCGGATTTTATTTAGATGTTTCGGATATTATTATTTCTTTTCACACATTACACATTTGGACATGAAAGCGCCAGATTCGCGAAGGGTTAAACAAGGAAGCAACTTTAACCAACCCATAAGTATTTCCATTAGGAGCGAGTGTCGCCATCTATTGGCTACTAAATGTATACAAATCAAACAAAATCGAGTTTCGTCGGTAAATGCCTAATATTAGCAGTTTTTCTCGGCAGCAACAATTCGTTTGTCGATCGAATTTATACACCTGTGACAAATGCAAGAAATGCGCACTGTATCACGATTTCTACATTTAAGACAAATCAGTATTGAACCGGGAGGTGGAAGTATTTCCCCCAAAATCAAAGAAATCGATATTGTATACGGGAAATTGCTATGATAATGGTAACCTCTTACAGGTATTTTTATATAGTGAAATATCCAGTCTTTTGGACTGTTGAGAACATGTTACACTTCATTTCCGGGCAGACCTGCTCAACGGGAAACATCTGGACGTACGTAGGAAACATCCAACCATGTTGCAGTTTACTGCGCGAATATAGTTATATTCTGTCCACATATATCATCAACCATTGGATATAGCCAGGTACTCATGTATGCATCTGAATGAACTGGAGCAACGTGGAATGAACGAAGTTGCACGAGGTTCGAAACGGAAGCAAGTGGATACGAATCTGGAACCTCTCAAATGAGAGTTCAATGCTTCAATCATTACACTGCCTTACCCTACATCATGATTCCATACTAATCAGAAGAGCCGTATATCAACCACACGTGCAAGTACCATTGCTCAACAAGCTGTAGGTCTACCACTGTTGATGATGTTGACGTTGGATGGCGAAGATCAGACGTCACGAGCCTTGCGCTGCGGTCACGAGAGGGACGGTTTTG
>OZ023207.1:69106105-69111105 GCA_963995525.1 Escarpia spicata
TGTGCGGTATCGTGGCAGGAACGCGTTGCCAGGATGCGGGTAAACAAACCGCTGTATGCCCCGCTTGATAGACAGGCGTGACGTCAACGCCGAAGCGAATCGTGCTGGCCCAGTCGCGATCGATTGATTTCTCCGTCGTCGGGCTGAATGAACTGAGAGTGTACATTATCCGTACGAGCGACTAACGCCGACGTTCAGCGCAGAGCAGCACCGCTCGCATCAACCGTTGTCCAACCCCGAACAACGGACGCATGAGACGTCATACGGCCGACCTGAACGTGAAGCGTCGTAGCGGCGCTACGTATGACGTTGTGCGCCGTCACAATTGTGTCACGTGCGCCGTCCGCAGCCAATCGCGGGCGCCGTACGAAGTTCCTGAGTCCGAACGATTCCGAATACCGAACTAGCAATCACCTGCTAGTACGAGTGTGTTGTTTACATTCGTGCCGCGCGCCACTAACCGCCGATTTTATCTCCCGGAAGACCCCCACCGTCACGGCTGCGTCTGGCCGTCGACCACGATGGAATAGACAAGGGACGGGAGATTCCACCATCTACCGAACGGTCACACCAGTCTCGTCCATCTCCGACTCAGGCAGCCAATGACGCCAAGTAAGTGCACACAATTCGTAATACTCTTTCACCTGTACCGTATAAGTTCGTTACCAGTACGGGATAGATGCATTTCATGTACCGTACGCATTTGTTGCGCAAGTGCCTTGGTTATACGGACATTCCCTATTATCGGCCAAGACATATTGACGTCTGCTATGTCTGCCGTGACAGTAAACATGACATGCGATTGAATCAACTTTAATACTGCCCCCCTTTTTGCTGCAGGTATCTGATCTGTGCAATATGTGTGAATGCCACTTACTTAAGTGCAAAGAACACCTGTTGGGGATTCATCGTCAGAGTTAGGTTATAATGTGGCGACCATGGGTCATGGGATTACTCTACTTGACGCGAGTAAGAGCGGGTAGATCATCCTGCAAGACGTGGTAGATAATCCGGTGTGATTTCGTCGATCGTTACTGCCCAAGATGGGTGCCTGGTATTACTTGTCCCCTAGCGTCGGGGGTATAAACATTGACGTTCCACTGCTGAGAACTGTATACAGAACAGTTAGGGAGACGTATGGAAACGCTCAATCTCTCCCACCTTCTCCCCCTCTCTCTCTCTCCCTCTCCTCCTCTCTCTATCTGCCTATATATCTGATTATATATCTCGCAATCTCGGTCTTTACTACCATAGACAGATTATTCCAGCATTCCGACACTCACCGTTCATAGCGTTCGCTCGCGGCAGTATGGTCAACATAATCAAATAGAGGTGCTTCTAATAGCAAATACGGAGTCTTGTTTGCTCTTCTCTTTAGAATCACTGATATGTTCGTTACTAATTACGCATATTAATGTTTACGTTCACGGCTAAAACACATGTTTTGTTCAGGTCTGCCAGCCGCGTCAATAATCGTGTAGTATCGGTTAATAGGCCACGCAACGGTAATACTCTAGTATTAAATCGGTTCTGCGCCGTGTGCCAATATTATGCTCAAATTCCGTATTAAAACCGGGTGAATTCCCAACACCAAGACCATGCCAATCTCCAATATTAATAATAATTTGTGTCGATACCATGCCGTACAGCAACGTACTGGTTGTAATCCTAGTTTCGAAGCTACACTGCAGTACTCCAGTTATAATATCGGTTTCGATGTCATTAAACATTGTTTCACATATTTAAATTCCAAATATTTCATTATATAAATCTCACTCACTGGTGTGCTGTTAATTAGTTAGACTTCTACTGCCGAGGTGACGTGGTATAGACGTGATATTGCTGCTGCGTGTGCTATTTAAAATAACCGGCTTTCACTTTAATTCAGCCATTGTGATCCTGTTTGAACTTTAACAGCCACCATTCAGACTGCTGAGAAAATTAATCAATTCAACGGTTACCTCGTCTATGCGACGCCGCTGAGTAATGTGTGAAGTCAGCGCACGGTGGAGTGGGGTGACAATGCATGCATGACGCCTCATTCGCGCAAGGATGCTTCACCCGGTGAATATTTCATGAGTAAAGCCCTAGTTCCATTGTAAACTTTATCAAGGTATGAATATTTCACGTGACACCGGCAACCTGCCAAATCCGAGCATAAACATCTTACTGAATCATGCTTGGCGAGAGGCGAGTTGGGGATATTTCTAACAACAATAAGATATGTCGTGCCCAGCACATGTGTAATTTTCCCACATAGCGTATAAATAGTTGGTAGCGGTATTAGTAGTGGCAGCGGCAGCGGTAGGGGTAGCGGTAGCGGTAGCGGTAGCGGTAGCGAAAGCGGTAGCAGTAGCTGTAGCAGTACCAGTAGTATTCGTATTCGTATTCGTATTCGTATTCGTATTCGTATTCGTATTCGTATTCGTATTCGTATTAGTATTATTATTATTATTATTATTAGTAGTAGTAGTAGTAGTAGTAGTAGTAGTACTACTACTAGTAGTAGTAGTAGTATTAGTAATAATAATAATATCAATGTATTTGTACTCGTACAAGTCAACATAAAATATGGCCTGAAGTTTTGCATGCTAGTGGGATGTTGTAGCATAGTTGATAGAACATTGGACTCTCAAGTGAGATGGTCGAGGTTCACATTATCTTGTTGCCGTTTCAATACCTTGACAATTCCGTTCACTACACGTTGCCTCAATTCAGCTGTGCATATGATTACCTGGTTATAGAAAATGGTGTGTGTACGAAAAAAATCGTCTCGCGCAGTATTTGCTGCGTTGCTGAACACTTCACAGGCGTAAACATTGAGTTGATGCTAGAACAAACATGTTTTCGACGGGGAACTTTGAATCGTTCCGGTTTCGATAGAGCGCTATATAGGAACTTACCTCTACATTTGGCAATTCGTAAATCTAATTTAGAATATTCCGCCCAAATATTTGCAACAATACTTCATCGGCATATATTCAAAATAAGTTTATTTGTGTATCAACTGAGAATTGCCATATCCAGTCGTGTAATCTCAGGACAGAAAGCAACTACAATATTAGGCTTTATTTCGATGGAGCAGAAGGCAGCCAGACTTGCCGAAATCTTGAGATCGCACTGGACGCGATCGCGGCAACTCGATCGTGTTTGTAAACTTGTGTTCCCCGCATCACGTACACTGCGTCAGGTGCGGGGAGATCCGATACGTTTGAAGTTATGCCAGGGCACGGCCGGGCCAGCCTCCCTATCGACTGTCACCGTCTCCTCAGGCAGATGCCCGTCCCATGGCCCTTGTCGTCCAAATCCATCCTCTTGTCCACGTTATTATGACAGCGCAACCGCAACAGACAACATTGTCGGCAGTTCTGACTATGTTTCCATTTTTGGGAGATTTATTTAGGATGTTTCTACCTATGAATTAACAAGCTTGCTTGCCTGCGCGAAACCTTTGTGTTTCGAATTAATGCGCGGGTCCACTGGCATTGAGAACGTCGTTACGACATCGGCTGATGACGTCACGAGAGTAAAGGTTTTGTCCGCAGCCTTTTATCTTGACTAGCTAAGTTTTTTCTTTTGCGCATTTTGGACCAAGTCCAACGTATTGCCATGTTACGTACATTCGGCTAAATAATAGTCATGAAGCATAATATACCAAAGCAATACGTTCTGCCATTGATACGATGCAACCGCACTTACGAACACTCCAACCGCACCTTTATAATGATGCCACAATACAATAATATAAGCACACGTTGGTAAGCATTGGTCGTAATTATCCAACACAGTTTAATATTACCTGTAATTATTTGTAAAAAAAAAAGGATATTGCATACTGCACAACAAATGATTTGTTCAATATGCACTGGTTGATTCTTGGTCTGAAACTGGGTAGGCATATTCCGATTATTGTATTTGTTCTGTTTGCCAGTTAGGAGTACTCTGACCTAAGATTGGTTGTTTTTGTCTGGGTAGCGGGTAGGTACGTTCTGACGTCACTACAGTTGTGTCACCTATCGTGTATGCGATAGGTGTTTTCAGGTCTCAAAACTATTAGGTGTTCTTTTTTATTGCAGTGCACATATTCCTACTTAAACCCGATTAAGATTGTTTTGATACGTGTACGGATGTGTGTAGTAATATTCTAGCTTCTGGAAGATAGTTCTCGTCGTCTTTGTACCGGAGAGGGATGTTGTGGCATAAACCAATCGGTACTTCCACTGTGACGATTGGAGTACAGTGTAGGCCATAAGGTTTTATGATTGGAAAATATACACATTGTATATTAATGGGTTGGTGCCGAATATACGGCGGTTTGCAAGTTCTCAGTATTTTATATTACCATTTTTATTGATTTTACATTATTATTATTTTTATTATTATTATTATTATTATGAACACCGCTATTTAAACGATATGCATTACACACTTACTTAATCCTCTTCCTGGATCCTGGCACATAGAGCACAAGCAAGAAACCTTCACGTATTTCCGTCTGCAGCTTATTTTGCAGCCTGATCAGAGCTGACTCAAATATAGGTGCTTCTAATAGCAAATGCCGAGTCATGTTTGCTCTTCTCTTTGGGATCACTGATATGTTCGATACTAATTACGTAAATGGTTTCCAGTGACATTCACTGGTGCATCCAAACGTAATGTTGGCGACATCGGTGTTAATACGTTGCAAGTTGTACCTTGTGAATACCATCACGGAACAAGCCAACCGTACATAACTACATGTTCAATAACATGTTACGAGGTGTATAATTAACTAATGCATATCTCCATTGAAACGTGTCTATGTTAACGGCGTTGGCATGGCGAAACAATGTTGTCGGAATTAGTGACATGGTCTTCTCTCTCCACGGTCTGTCGAGTCAGAATGAGAGGGCGCGACGGTGACGTAAGCGACGAGGCTGCATCACACAAACAACATAGACAACTCTTGGCAAGCTGCCAGTCTGTGTTAATAACCATCTCCTGGTGCAGAGTAATATGAT
>OZ023207.1:69113605-69160682 GCA_963995525.1 Escarpia spicata
CGAAACCCAGCCTCTTCATCGGAACATCAAAAGGACGTCAGATTGACATCTACGACAACAAGTGTTTCCTTGTGTGTTGCACGGGCACGGGTGCACAAGTCTTGTCTCGTCAGAATTTGGGAGTGACGAGTCATTGCCAAATTCCTGACGAGCTTCACCAAAGCCTAGCCTCATCAGAGGATCATTCCCGGAGATACATGCTACCTTGTGCAATGCACGGTGTATTCGTGTGCACGTGTTTTGCATTGTCGGGTTTTGGGAGTGTTTAGTAACTGCTCACAGTGGCGAACTGGTTTTTATTGTGCGCTGAAATTGTTAAGACAATCACTTGAAATTATACTAAAAGGAACCGAAAGACCATAAAAACCACCACTAGCAAAATCATTTTGGTCTGACGCCACATCCAATTAACTATTTGTGAATTAAAATAAAGTAAAGGTAACTACTTATAAGTACTTATAAGTACTTATATATATATATATACATATATATATATGTATATATATGAGTGTTCGAGACGTTCTACCCATCGCACGCAGGCAGACCTGTGTTCAATCGATCACCATCGCGACGTCTCTGTGAAGCTTTCAGCCATGCTGCAATTAATGCGCGAAGACTACTCTCTACGTCACTCTTCATCTTCGTCATAAATCTGACCTTCCCATTTAGCTACATATGTTTTGCTAAGTAAATATCCGAACTGAAAACGCACAGAAGTGTTAAGTGTTGTGTTTCGCCTGGCTGCCTGGGGGTGGCTATCTCTGGGGATGTAAAACAGCCGAGGCTGGCGTTTGACGTCATCGACCGACACATTGCTGCAGGAATCGTCCCTGGGGATGACCTTGCCGCAACAGCAGTTGTGTGGGAGAACGGTCTGCGGGAATCATGAGGGACCGTCGAATACCAAGAGAATCCCTCGCAGGCATTAGGTGTGCTGTACATAGATCAGGCGTCGGGCGGGGTTCAATAAGTCGGTAAATCTTGCAATCCCACTGCAGATTTCACCAGAATCTTCAAATTCGAAATTTCTGGTGAACACAGTTCAACTATGCAAAGTTTTCACTGTAACATCGTGTTGCATAGACGTAGAGGTGCCTTCTGAGATCGTCCTCTTTTATATACAAATGTGTATTGAATCAACATGCCCCGTACAGCGGCGTACACAATGCATAACTTTCCTCAACTCCATATCAACATGTTTCACATAATATGCAAGTATAAGATAAATCGGCGTAAAAGACGAACAAAATATATCCACTTGTCATACATTTATTATTCCGCTGACCGGACCTGACCGCTAGTATTTTTTTTGCAAAAGCATAATTTATTGACTATCATATCAAATGCAAAAGGAAATATTATTCACGTTGTACGTGTGTTCACCTCCTTACAAAATTAACTAAAATGGTAGTTTAACACATAATTTAATATTAAATTATTAATCTAACGTATTGACTAAACAAATCTGTTTGGTGAACTGTTGACGTTTTATATAATTTACCAATTCTCTCGAAAAGCGTGTTTACGTGACGTGCTATCTATGTTCGTAAAGAGATGATGGTCATATATATTATATGGATTCACTAAATTCTATTGTTAGCTAAGATATTAAATATACATAATATGTACACTGCACTTTGCAATGTTATTTAAAGATGACTAATCACACATACTGTGCAGCCTTAAGGTTAAACCCGTCTTATGTAAACAACAAACTAAAGGTCTATTGTAATAATTCCGACAAAAAGCGTTCATAAGAACAACGAGATTAAAAAAAATTGACATTGTATTAGATTAGACCGGTTATTTGATGTGGTTAAGAAGTCCTTAAAATTATTCAGTAATTCGCGCTTCGTAATTAATGTCGTCTGCACCAGTATGACGTGTCGCGTATTTCTTAATAAATCGAACTATAAAAAACGTCTTGAGCTGTTGTTTGCTGGTTGACATACTTTGCAACTAATGCTGAAATTATGTATACGTGACTAATATTCTTGGCACAAAAGGTGCTTATGGTCGATAACCCAATACTGATTGTTTCTGCAAAACAGTCACGCACCTGTTGGCTATTTCGGGACAGTCATCACGAGCATGTCTGCGATTCTGCGAATAAGTTTCAATCTGTTCAATATCACTAATAAAAGGCTAACAGGTCAAACCTGCTAATCATGCCAACTAAATGTCTTTATTTAGGCTAATCAGACGAACACAATTCCGAATTTGGCAAGTAGGCAATGACAATGTGTGATTTTAGACGGGTGTGGGTCAATATTGATTCCTCAATTGGTTGCAACGTTAACGATTGTCAGTGTTACACGCAGAGTTGCATTTTAATTTATCTGGAAATAGGATATGCCAATATTTATTACTTCATTTAGCTGGTAGGAAAATTCTTAACTTTCAGTAATTTTTTAAGATATTCAATAACGGGATGCTCCCCAACAAATGTAGTCCGTAACAACCTGATTCTGTCTACATGCGCAGGGCATCGTACTATCATTGGCACATTCATATGTTCCCAGACAGCCACAAGAAAATTTGCTTTCTGTAAATATTTAGCGTTATTGTCCTTAAATATGCCTATTTCTGTCGAATAACATTTGATGGCTGAACAAAATATCTCAGAAAGGACAAATCTCTTGGATTATATTCTTCTGTCCGAACCCGGGAGTGAATTAGTGACACGTCCCGAGAAATATTGTTCGGTGTAAACGGAAATGGGTTTAATGTGGAATTGTGGTATACCGGCCGCAACAACGCGTGCCTGGGCAATGGAGCAGCTATTTTACTGTGCCTGGAATGTTTATGCTATCGCAGTGTAATTCTATGACTGCTAAAAATGCCGGTGAATAACAACCGGCTGCGTTAACCTGGTGTCGTTCCAGGTTAAACGGCTGTTTCGTTTAGTTTTACAAGCGTACATTTGTCGGCGTTACTACTTGACCTGGATTTCGATGAGGCGACCGACTATGTAACTAATTGGTTCCGCACACTTTGCCGATTAATCTTCAATCATGTCAGTTGAGCGAATAGCTTTGAGAAGTGTACAGTGCTCTAGGATGGCGGTACACTTCAGGTTGAGCGAATAGCTTTGAGAAGTGTACAGTGCTCTAGGATGGCGGTACACTTCAGGTTGAGCGAATAGCTTTGAGAAGTGTACAGTGCTCTAGGATGGCGGTACACTTCAGGTTGAGCGAATAGCTTTGAGAAGTGTACAGTGCTCTAGGATGGCGGTACACTTCAGGTTGAGCGAATAGCTTTGAGAAGTGTACAGTGCTCTAGGATGGCGGTACACTTCAGGTTGAGCGAATAGCTTTGAGAAGTGTACAGTGCTCTAGGATGGCGGTACACTTCAGGTTGAGCGAATAGCTTTGAGAAGTGTACAGTGCTCTAGGATGGCGGTACACTTCAGGTTGAGCGAATAGCTTTGAGAAGTGTACAGTGCTCTAGGATGGCGGTACACTTCAGGTTGAGCGAATAGCTTTGAGAAGTGTACAGTGCTCTAGGATGGCGGTACACTTCAGGTTGAGCGAATAGCTTTGAGAAGTGTACAGTGCTCTAGGATGGCGGTACACTTCAGGTTGAGCGAATAGCTTTGAGAAGTGTACAGTGCTCTAGGATGGCGGTACACTTCAGGTTGAGCGAATAGCTTTGAGAAGTGTACAGTGCTCTAGGATGGCGGTACACTTCAGGTTGAGCGAATAGCTTTGAGAAGTGTACAGTGCTCTAGGATGGCGGTACACTTCAGGTTGAGCGAATAGCTTTGAGAAGTGTACAGTGCTCTAGGATGGCGGTACACTTCAGGTTGAGCGAATAGCTTTGAGAAGTGTACAGTGCTCTAGGATGGCGGTACACTTCAGGTTGAGCGAATAGCTTTGAGAAGTGTACAGTGCTCTAGGATGGCGGTACACTTCAGGTTGAGCGAATAGCTTTGAGAAGTGTACAGTGCTCTAGGATGGCGGTACACTTCAGGTTGAGCGAATAGCTTTGAGAAGTGTACAGTGCTCTAGGATGGCGGTACACTTCAGGTTGAGCGAATAGCTTTGAGAAGTGTACAGTGCTCTAGGATGGCGGTACACTTCAGGTTGAGCGAATAGCTTTGAGAAGTGTACAGTGCTCTAGGATGGCGGTACACTTCAGGTTGAGCGAATAGCTTTGAGAAGTGTACAGTGCTCTAGGATGGCGGTACACTTCAGGTTGAGCGAATAGCTTTGAGAAGTGTACAGTGCTCTAGGATGGCGGTACACTTCAGGTTGAGCGAATAGCTTTGAGAAGTGTACAGTGCTCTAGGATGGCGGTACACTTCAGGTTGAGCGAATAGCTTTGAGAAGTGTACAGTGCTCTAGGATGGCGGTACACTTCTGGTTGAGCGATGTCTCATCTCGATTTGCTTTTCTCTTAGCCACTGCAGCTTCCTGCCTCTGTTTCAATCACACATGGCTACAGTCGACATTTATTTGTCCGCCATTAGCAGTAACCATACGTAAAGAATTCCCAAGAAAATATTAATTGTTCTTTTTGCGGGAATTTCTTAAGTTTTTGTGTTGGGTTTAACTGGTAGAATGTCGTTATGTGTAGCTTGATAAATTATCGCACTACAAATGCTGGTAGCATTAGGTGGTGTGACGAAACAAGGTAACCAAATATCTGTCCTGTCTTTGGAGTTGATTTGTGGGGAACGGCGGGATGTCATATTCTGGAATTTCCGGCTAAGTGCTAAAAAAAATTAAATATGCTGTGACGTTTTAAAGGACATTGTAGAACAATTTATGCAGGAATCAAAATAAACGTTTTAATGGCCGCCATTGGGAGAATAGTAATACTATAGTGGTTTTATCCGATGTAATGTGACTAGAGTATTGTTGAGTTGGATGCACACGTAGAGATAGAGGGTAACAGGTGCACACACGGAGAAACCTCCATCTGTTAGTATTCCTCTTCGGTGGTGCGTGTGAGTCATCTTTCAGTGCTGCTAATTATCAGACATTCGGGTCTTCTTTTCTTCTGGCCTGATTAGCCAGTGTTCTTTTGTTGATGGAGCAAGGCAGGTCATATTCTTCTTTAAACCTGCGTATTATTTGCCCAATGTTTATTCTCTCTCAGTTTATTAAGAGCGTTCCACGCTTACCCACGTCTGGAGTAATGTTACTTCTCCAATGTCGTGAATGTCGGTGCTGATTGCCATATTGACCAGCCTTATAATGGGCACCTGTGCCATGTGATATCCGCTGGCTGGCAGGTCTTACTGCTCGACATACGCGACTCGAGGCGATACATGGGGATTCTGGCGAAGAAGGCACATGTTGAAGCGCGTAGTAGCTACACGAATGATTGGACTATTTTCCAAATAACTGTACATTGTTGAAACAGCTGTTCATGGGAACCGCCATAGGGCAGTAGTCGTTGGCTCAAGGTCAGCAAACTCTCCTTTCCTTCCCCATCTACACCCCCTGTGTGTCCCATCCCTCTCTCTCCCCTCCTCTTTCTATCTCTCTCTCTCTTCCTCTCTCCCTCCCTCCCCCCGCGTCGTACTCAGCCAATCGGTTCGTGATGACGTTCATGTGACATTTCCATGTGAAATATAGTACAACTAGACCTTCATCGAATATGTTAATACTAAGCTCTCCCTTTTGTTGCAACGACGTAAATTTGATTCACACGACATTGGTCTTTGTTAGATAACCTTGCCGCCCCTAGACACAGTCCGGCTTGGCGGACTGTGCCGACTCTTTGATATAGATAGCTGTGCTTTGACGTGTGTGATCAAACGTTATATGCGGTCCAGGGACCAGCAGAGTTCAAAACACTACGGTAGCATTTCCAACATACGTCCACTCCACTACAGTTACTATGTTCAAAACAAAGCCGTGAACAACACGTCGACTTCTCTTTGAAGCATTCAGCCACGCTGCAGTAACCGTGCGAAAACTATTATTTTACATAATCCACCATTGTTTACAGCGACGCACTCATTTATACAGCTGAGTGAACTGGTTGAACGAAATGTTAAAGCAGCGAAATAATAACTTGTCGGTTTAAACCCGAGTGTTCTCGATCGTCAGCCAGAAGTTCTAAACGCTGCGTCACCGCGTACAAATCCTGCGCTACACATACTATGCGGTCTAAATTGATCAAAATGGCAGATATCGTGTCGGACCCTCCAGATAGCGCATCCACTGAATAAAAAACAAAACAATTATCAACGCAATTATCGTGCATGGCTTATACTTTATGTGATCTCAGCCTGGAAATACCGTCTGCTTTTTTGATGCAATTTTTTATTATTATGCGGAATAAAAAACTCCGAGTGATCAATGCAGATTTATTCGGCACACGCCAATGCAATTACGTTTTTTCTTCGGAATACGTGAATGTAATGATGTTAACTTCTCCGTGGGCTATGATGAAGGTCTACAAAAGGTCAATTCCTGCGTAAGCGAAATCTTCGCAAAAACCTGACGCAAAGAAACTTCAAAGTAAGCGCATGGAGGAACGCCCGACTAATTAAAGTTGATGAGAAGCTTCTATGAATTAACGGAAGTGATTTCAATCTAGCGTGAGTCCACATAAAAATCGCATCTCAGAGAGGTTCAGTGTCGAAGAAGGTGTAGGTGGAGTTGATCTAGCTTTAACATCTAACGTTGGATCAGTTCAACAACTTGAATGAATCGTAGATAGATCCAAGGTCGATGGCAATGCGTGTCGAATTAATGGTAGGTCGACTGTTTCGTTGAGTAATCGTTAGCAGGAAGTTCGGCAAATCAGTTATACGGTGTACCTAGACCCAATGTTGTCAGGCGCGTAGGAACGAACCAACCTCACAGCAATCTGTTTCAACAAATAACAAGTACCAATAGCCGTTGTTTACAACGTGAACGCTTTGTTTACAGTTCGAACATTCGCAACTTTCATATTGCGAACATTTGTTGTTCTCGTCTACTGTCCTTGTACGTCCGGGGTAAGGCTGTAATTGCTACTTGACCTCTATTTCTGTTTTATTTTATTGTTCTCCTCTCGCCCTTCTTGCACTACTGTCTCCACCAAAGGTTTCAACTCCTGTCTGTCTCTCCCTTTCATTCTCCACTCCTCTCTGTCTCTCGCTCTCATTCTCTACTCCTGTCTGTCTCTCGCTCTCATTCTCCACTCCTCTCTGTCTCTCGCTCTCATTCTCCACACCTCTCTGTCTCTCGCTCTCATTCTCCACTCCTCTCTGTCTCTCGCTCTCATTCTCCACTCCTCTCTGTCTCTCGCTCTCATTCTCTACTCCTGTCTGTCTCTCGCTCTCATTCTCCACTCCTCTCTGTCTCTCGCTCCCATTCTCCACTCCTCTCTGTCTCTCCCTCTCATTCTCTATATCTTTATCTTTACACAATCCTACCAATGCAGTTTGGGTCGTCCGCGGCTCCTTTCTATTCTACTCTCCGGGCATCTGCTTTCTTTGCCAACCGTTCTTCTCCAATTCGCTCTACCTGTTCAGTCCGTCCAAGTATGCTCCCCACTGTGTTTGGCTTCTCCAATTCGCTCTACCTGTCCAGTCCGTCCTAGTAGGCTCCCCACTGTGTTTGGCTTCTCCAATTCGCTCCGCCTGTCCAGTCCGTCCTAGTAGGCTCTAGTAGGCTCCCCACTGTGTTTGGCTTCTCCAATTCGCTCTACCTGTCCAGTCCGTCCTAGTAGGCTCCCCACTGTGTTTGGCTTCTCCAATTCGCTCTGCCTGCCCAGTCCGTCCTAGTAGGCTCCCCACTGTGTTTGGCTTCTCCAATTCGCTCTACCTGTCTAGTCCGTCCTAGTAGGCTCCCCACTGTGTTTGGCTTCTCCAATTCGCTCTACCTGTCCAGTCCGTCCTAGTAGGCTCCCCACTGTGTTTGGCTTCTCCAATTCGCTCTGCCTGTCCAGTCCGTCCTAGTAGGCTCCCCACTGTGTTTGGCTTCTCCAATTCGCTCTGCCTGTCCAGTCCATCGTAGTAGGCTCCCCACTCTGTTTGGCTTCTCCAATTCACTCTACCTGTCCAGTCCGTCCTAGTAGGCTCCCCACTGTGTTTGGCTTCTGCAATTCGCTCTACCTGTCCAGTCAGTCCTAGTAGGCTCCCCACTGTGTTTGGCTTATTAAACGCAATTTGGCAGGGGATGTACTTTCAACATATTTATTATATTAATAATAATAATAAATATGTTGATAAATGGCGAACGGACATCGTAAATTTAATCTATCCATTAATTTTTGCGTTGGATCAGTCCAAAAACCAGATGCGCGTACATCCATGAACGAAGAAGATATGAGTGGAATTAATCCAGCGGTGGCAGGTTGAGGCAGTCCGTCAGGTAAGACGGTCTAACCACGCTGCCGCGCCGCGGGCGATGACTATCTATAACACGGGCAGCTGTAGGAGTAGACGACGAGCGAGCGAGGCCACGGCCACGCTGACCCACGTACGCCGTCGGCGGCTTACCGGCGTTATTCAATCAGTAGCCGGAGCGTGATTTAATGAAGGGCCACCGAGTCATCGGGTCAAGGCGGACTTCGTTAAGAAGTCGAGGTGTCGTGGACACTCGCCGTGCCTGGTGTACGACGGTTCCGTCATGCACCGCGGTAGCGCGGTGGCGCATTGACAGAGCGTCGTATTCTAAATACGGATTCGAATCATGTGCTGCCGTTTTGACTCTTGGGCATGTTCGTTCACTTCACGTTGCTCCAGTTCACTCAGATGCATGGAAGAGCACCTGTCTATAGACAGCGGTGGATATTTATGTACGAATAATATTCACTTATTAAATGATTACTAATCTAGTTTCTTCGCCGGCTTCATTCCTCTATATCACACCTTTATTATCCACTACCCAAATCCACAAAATATATGTTGTGTTCTCTTGCCGTAGGTTAATAAAGATCGTGTAGATATGCTGTTGGTATGCACAAAAAGCGCACATTTTAACAAAATCTCCTGCCTAACACTTCGCACGGCGTATAATGAAACCAACAGTCCGTGACGGTCCCAGTCAATCTCACATTCTTCATACCTATGTTGCACACCCAACAGTTAGGGATATCTTATACCATTCTATCGTAGCCTGGCGTCATGGGGGCGTATCATGCGTACCGCGCATGTTTGCTGCGTACCGGTTCTTGTTGACATCGACCTGCAACACTTCGATCGGTGCAGCAAACAGCGACGCGTTGATGTGGTAATTCGCGAGACAACCAACTCGTGTACCGCAGAGGAACACGCACGACCTTGGTGTTGATCTAACAGGTTATATGGCTAGGCCGGGTGACAATGTAAGGTGTTATAAAATACGTTCGACACGCGATCTATATAATATCGGTCGATTTGGTCTGAATGACCACCAGTGTGTCCGTTATACACATTGTACAATGAACGATTGGTGCGTATAGGTCGATCGTACTCAAGGACCTCGTGCGTCCAACTAATAGCTGCTTGGCTCCGTCTTTATTGTGGCCGTATCGCAACTCTACAACTTCACAATATGGGAGCGCCGCGGCGCAGTGTTTAGAACACCGTACTCTCAATCGAGCGAACCCTGGTTCGATTCCTCTTGCTGTCATTTCATCTACTCCACGTTGCCTTATTTTACTCAACGGTATGAACGAGTACCACGCGATATGGATAGGTGTGAGTTAACGAGTAGTCTTTGTAAAGTGCTTGTAGCGGGCCTGAATATTTTCATGTGCAGCAATCAGTTTATAACACAAACTACTTCCGTTTCAATTAAATATATTTATGAGTCACGTGTGGAGATCTTAAATTTAATAATAATGATCAAATTATCAAGGTATGCTCTTTGATATATATATATATATATATATATATATATATATATATATATATATATCTCATACCGATGAATTATAGTGTCTTTCGGGGCAGGCCAGACAACGCATTTTATATAATATACTGGTGGTCTCCGCATAATACACGCATTAATAGTTTACAAAAATGTCGATATTGCCACAAACTCATTAATGTCCTGATTATAATAGGTACACGTGTATGATTTTCCTTAAAAACTTGTTCAGCATTTTCAACATGTCGGGCTGGTTTATTAATATCGGTTGCCAAGACAATGTGTTATGTTTACCATTCCGTGTCCCGCAGTCACACCAGTTGCTAATGCGATTGCCTACGGTTGTCGCGCTCGATTATAAATGTGCCTAACTAACTGTGTCTAATAACAGGTATGGTCATACGGTTTGGACCCCGATTAGATGACGAAGAACGTAGTTACCATAACAACAACAACAACAACAATAATAATAATAATAAAACATGTATTGTGTACTGTGTAATATATGTACAATGCAAGTGGCCAACGGGTTGGATGTGGCAAGAAGCTAATGAGGTTATGCAATAGGTTATGGCAGGAAGACCTAACGACTCTGGTACCTGACTATGAACGTAGTCACCTCGACTCCTGTGACATGGCGATCTACCGATTTCCGTAATCGTTACGACCATTATCACACGACGATCTGACGATGGCCATAATAACCATGACCGTTATCACATGACGATCCGACGAAGGCCGTAATGTTGTCTACCGTTATGATCCCACATGAAGATTTGACGATGTCCGTAATCTTTACGACCGTTATGATACGACCATCTGACAAAGAACTAAGCCGCTATACAACCACACAGGAACAAGGCAGAATACGGCACCACGAACGAACTGCTCAACAACAATACACCAATGATTATATTTGCTTCCATCGATATGTACCTATGGCTACGCGAGTCAAAATAATTAGAGGGCACATTATTGTTGCGTGCAGACGAACAACTAAATGTCGCACGCCATTCGCGCCGTAATTCCGTCAATTACGAACTATATAATTAAATGTGCTATTGCTTTAAGATCGCGACTATCGGCGTCGTCTCGCAATGTGTACGCCGCCAAACAACGAGGCTAGTCAGTTGGTATCGTAAGGCGGTCATGACAGGGAAGCGAGGACATGTTAAAGGAACATGGCATGACAGTTGTCATTGTAAAATCAGGTTACTATACAAACAGTGCTCATTCTAACATATTGCCCGACCAAATAATTATGTTATGGTGACCAACTTAGCATGTTGAATAGTATATCCAACACGTGAATGTAAACACAGTATTCCAGTGTAAACATTAACATTAAATAGCTAACGTTCAAATAAAACAATATAACAAAACCGATCGTGTAGACACATTTGAGAGAGTGAGAGAGTTCTCAGTACATAACTGCAACATAGCAACGATAACAACGAATATATACGTTATGCCTTTCGAGGGGATGCCTTTCGGGCAATGATGTTCTCGAGATATCTGCGGAGTCAATCTGTTGCGTATCCAATGGCAAACACGCAGCGCATTTGTGACATAATTAAATGATTTACCCAGACTCACCGTATGGGTCAAGGCGTCGAAATTATAGCTCATTAAACGGAACCGTTTCCTGTGTTCATGCTTACTTTTGCATAACGCATTGTATTGCCATACGCGCCGATTGCCTGACGTTCGTCATACACCCACCCTAATTTCCACACGCTGCCTTGCCACACAAATTAGTATTTTGTGCAGTTTGTGGAAACATGTCGGGTACAATAGCGTCCTTGCAAGAAGTAAAGTATATAAATAAGAGGTGTCAGCTTCCAATCAACTTGCGTTCTACCAATAAATTAGCTAACAGCTAACATTAACCGCAAAAATAGACCATACGAAATATAAATGGAGGCTGTTGGGTTTTAACTTACCAACGCATCGTAATATAACATTATAATTACGTCCATAAATTAAAATGTGTAAACTTACTTCGTCATGAGACCAACTGCCAATCGAAGAATGCAATGCATATTAGTACCCAATCGTAATACGTGTACGAGATAAGACAGCCTCACTTTGTGATTTATTAAATTCAAAGAAAAAAAACATTCTAGATGTAACTGAGACCTGGCTCAGACCACATGATACACATGCATGCATTGCTGACGTTTCCCCTTCTGGTTACACCTTTCACCATCGACCACGTTTAGTCGGCCGTGGAGGTGGTGTTGGCTTTTTTATATCACAGCAGTTCAAAGTTAAATTACATTCTAACCCTGAATACTCTAGTTTTGAGCCCATCTGTGCTGACATTTCATATTCTTCTTTCTGCGCACACTTTGTTTGTATCTATCGTCCTCCAGGACATCCGGCCAATTTCTTTGAAGACTTTCAGGATATGTTGGAAAATCTGGCAGTTATTCATTCAGAATTTTACATTCTTGGTGATTTTAATCTACATTTGGATATACCTTCTTCAATTACAACTACGTTTGATGATATTCTGGCATCATTTGATTTGAAACAACATGTTACCTTTTCGACACATATACATGGCCATTGGCTTGACCTCTTGATAACCCGTTTAACTTGTAATAATATCCAAGCACCTACTGTTTCAGATGGGTTATCAGACCACCATACTGTCATTGCCAATATTAATGGTTCTATAGCCCCTTTACAATCGAAACACAATGTGTCTTACAGAGCCATTCATAGGATTGACATTACAGCTTTAATGGCTGATATCCTTATATCTGACCTTATCACAGATTTTTAAAAAACATCTATCTGACTTATATAAACAGTACTGTCAAGTACTCAATGCACTACTTGACAAACATGCACCTATAAAATCCAAATGGGTGTCAGAAAGGCCACCGGCTCCATGGATGACTTCCGAAATTATACTATCTAAAAGGCGTCGTCGTTATTTAGAGCGTGTATGGCGCAAATCACGCTTGCCATTAGATAGATCGCGCTATTCTAAGCAATGTCACCTCTGTAACAGACAAATGGCTAAAGCTAAATCAGAATTTTTTACAGATATGGTCATAAATAAGTCTGATAATCCGCGTCAGTTATGGAACTGCATCAATAACATTCTACACAGACGGCCTACTCCATCGCTACCTGATCATGTGTCAATTAAGTCTCTATGTGATTCGTTCTCTAGTCACTTCAAGAATAAAATCAGTATTATTCGTTCTGCTTTCCCACGTCATAATACAAGTAATGTCAGTGTGGACTTTCCACAAGTAAATTCTCAACTTGTATCATTTGAACCTGCAACAGTTGATGAAGTGAAAATAATTATGTCCTCCCCAAATAAATCTTGTGCACTTGATCCATTTCCAACAATACTGCTAAAAGCATGTCTCGATACACTAATTGGACCTATAACAAATATTATAAATGCATCACTTTGCTCTGGTTGTTTTCCTGATGATTTTAAATACGCCCATGTCACACCACTTCTTAAGAAGTCATCTCTGCCTAAGCAAGACCTAAACAGTTATATACCTATTTCTAATTTCAGCTTCATTTCCAAAATACTAGAAAAGGTTGTAGCAAGTCGTCTAAGGTTTCACATTAGCACAAATGTCTTAACTAATGTGTCACAATCAGCATATAGGCAGTTTCATTCAACAGAGACTGCCCTCTTAAAGGTTCATAATGACATTAACTTGAACATTAATAATGGTAAAGTGACTGCACTTACCTTACTAGATCTCTCTGCCGCGTTTGACACGATTGATCACAGCATTCTCATTGAACGCCTATTAAAGTGGTACGGCATATCTGGCACAGCTCTAAGCTGGTTTTCTTCGAATCTAACTGATAGATACCAAACTATAAAGATTGGGAACTGCTTTTCAGCTGCACTGCCGACTTTATTTGGTGTTCCCCAGGGTTCTGTTCTTGGGCCTTTGCTTTTTACTCTTTACACCACGCCACTAAGCTCTGTTATACAAAGACATAACTTAGATCATCATCTTTATGCTGATGATACTCAGATCTACATTTCGTTGGCTACCCCGGATACAAATCGCTCCCTTAACCAACTTAGTGATTGCCTTCAAGATATCTTCCATTGGATGACTGACAGCAAGTTGAAATTAAATGCAAATAAAACTGAATTGATCATTATTGGTACTCCAATGCAGCGTTGTAAACTGGATGGTTTTTTCCCTACGCGTATTTTGAATCAGTATATCACGCCAGCAACCTCGGTGCGGAATCTAGGAGTGATCTTTGATAGTAACTTCAATTTCCGACAACATATATCTCAAACATGTCGCTGCTGTTTTTATCATATTCGTGATCTTCGCCGTATTCGCCGGTATATATCATTTTCTGTTGCTAAGACTATTGCAACAGCGCTTGTTAGCAGCAGACTTGACTATTGCAATTCCCTCCTTTATAATATCGCTAGCAAGGATATCACAAAACTTCAGCGTGTCCAAAATTGTCTAGCAAGAGTAGTTACAAGATCTCCTCGTTTTTCTCGCTCTGTGCCACTTTTGAAGACTTTGCATTGGCTTCCTGTACGATATCGTATCATATTTAAGATCTGTACTATTTCATACCAGGCACTGTCCAATAAACAACCATCTTATTTGCATTTATTGCTTACTCCTGTAAGAAAATCTATCCAGCTTCGATCATCTAGTTCTGACCGACTTTTTGTTCCAAGAGTCAACACTAACATTGGAACTAGGGCTTTTTCTGTTGTTGCACCAACTCTTTGGAATATGCTTCCTCTTAGTGTTAGATCAGTTGAAAATATTACAAAATTCCGTCGTCATTTAAAAACGTATCTTTACAACCTTGCTTATCCACCGTAGCTCCCTAGCGCCCTGACCCATCTGTTGACAACTGAAAAACTACTTATGGATTTTGAGATTGCCCAACCCTTTTGTTTTGATGCGCCTCTGAGCTTGGTTTCCAAGGATTTAGGCGCAATAGAAGTTATCTTGTTATTATTATTATTACAAACTAGCCGTCGTGAAACCTGATATACACATTGGAAATGGGTCGACGTTGACGCGAAAAAGCACCTCGAACGGTGCCACACGGCACATGGTTAGTGTTTCGCGGGGGAAGAACTAAACATTTAAGCTGTTTCACTCACCTCCTCTTTTTGTCACCCCTTTTGAAGAAAACAAATTCCGATGAAAACCATTCTTAAAACCCACTTTCAAAACCAAACTCAGCTTGAGTGCTGTGTGTTGTTAACTTATAAAATTACACTTTGACGGAGTTGTTACACATTGAAAACACACGAGGTTTTTTATAATAAAATGTTTACATTAGCGTATATTCATATTCAAACTATTGAACTGGTAATATATTTTTCAAATTGTTAATGTTGCACTGTTCAGTTAGGTTAATGTTGCCGCACGTTTGGTACTAAATCACGTTATCTCTATTCCGACCGCATAATCGCCAGAGAGTACTACGGGTTATATATAGGACCTGTGTAATCCTACCTTGTCATAACAGGGAACAAGTAAATTACAACATGTTGATTTCAATCTGTTCGTGTTTGTAAGTCATGATGCATGTCAAGGCTATGATATATGTAAGTTTGTTATTACGATTTTAAAAGGATCAAGGATTTTAATTATATTCATCACTGTCGTTAGATCGCGGTTTTATCAGACACAAATCCAACGATTCGAATTCACGTGTTGTGCTTTATCCGTATTTGTGAAAACGTAATTCGGTCGCTGGAAATACTGGTTTCCGAGACAATAACCATGCTGGGAATTGCACAAATTGCCTGATTACATGCGACGAAACTGCGTATATCGACTGAGTGATATTTGCTTTAGCCGATGTCTGCATGACTGCAGCTGAGGCTAGGTCGCGCATCTTGTGGCAGTTTGTACGACTCTGTATTGTTAGCTGAATCGTTGCGTCCTGAAACCTATCGATTGGGTACACAGAGGGAAATGATATAAAGGAGCTGACGATGTACATTGAGGCATGTTTAGGGAGGATGTGAACACAGGGAAGAAGCGATGCTACAGTTGCGTATGTAGGATGCCATGTGGAGAACGGTTGAATACGGTATGCGTGACGCGGTTGGTGATATTTTCATCGCGGTGCAATATCTATATGTCATGTTTATGTGATTAATGTTGGATTGTATGCGGTGGCTGGCAACAGGGGAAGTAGAGTTGTCTTGTTGCGTGCGTCACTTGTTATGTAAACCTAGGCACTGTTCGTAGTCAGGGACCAACCATTATCCCAGTTAGTTTGATCGTAGAGCTGAGCCGTGCATTATTGGTGGGAGCGATCATTAATTGGTGGAGGTCTCGTGACGTTTTGTGGGAGTTTTTCAAACATTGTGTTTCCATCAGATTCTCAACCGTGAGAACAATAAGGTTCTTATGATCTAACTGCAGTTTCGATGTCTGTGTAGTTTCGTTCTCTCTACGTTGCTCTAGTTAATTCAGCTTCACAACTGAGTACCCTGCAACACATACTGATGGGTGAACGTGAACGAAGTATTCGCGCAGTACTTTCAGCGTGGCTGAAAACTTTCCCGATATAATGAGTTGGTGTAGACAGGAACATTTGACAGTGGTTGATGTGCAAATTGATTTGAATAAGATCGTTATTAAAGAGCGAACGGGATTTTAAAGATATCAAAGATTTTAAAGAGCAAAATCGTGCTTATGAGCTCGTAAGAATATCAGCGAAACATCTTCTTGTTACCGATTTATATAAGACACCATTACTACCTTTATATAAGACATACCATTACTACCTTTATATAAGACATACCATTACTACCTTTATATAAGACACCATTACTACCTTTACGTATTACCTTTACATATGTCGTGAAACATGTTTGTTTATCACATCTTGTGGGATCATAATTCTATTAGCGATGGATGTGTTTGCGAGTTATCGTGAGCATCTGACATTTCGCCGGGTGCAGTTATAGTACTTTATCTTTCTTCTATTATAAATAGGCTATTATAAATTACAGTCTTCTCGCGGCTTATGTGGCCAGTATGACGTGTGATAGCGTGACATATGCTACGGTATCAGAATAATATTATATTATTGACAGTCTGACTTCAGGCAGAAACTGGCATGTCTAGTTGATTTACTGAGGGTGGGCAACGATTTTCGTAGCATGATGATTTATTGATTTGTCAATTATTTCCACGTTTGTCGATCTCTGTACAGTATATCGTAAAACTAGCATATTTACTTCATTCAGTAAAGACAGGTACAGTCGAACCACGCTTTACGGTCACCTCGGTAGTAAAGCCACCTCGCAATTAAGGTCACCCTGGGACAGTCCCAAATGATTTCTGTAACAGTGAAATATAGGACATTAGTGCTGCTAATACGGTCACCTCCACATTCAGGTCACCCAGTCCCAGGAGTGACCTTTATAGTCAGGATCCGTTTTACTTTCAAAAAATGATAATAGTCGAAAGATTACATTATTAACATGTGCTGTGTGGACGCTGTGAATATCATACGATGCCATAGATCAGGGGTTCTTATTCCATGGGTCGCAATTCCCAATTGGGTCGCCAAGCCATTTTGAGTGGGTCGCCAAGAGTCTCCAGTCACGGGCCGGAGTTCCCTTTATGTTCCCACGTGACCGTAGCTTGTTCACGCGAGTCGAGTAGTGTATGTCAAGAGTTGCATGAATTTTAAACGTGTGATACGATTTCTAATTCACGCGAATTTTGGCGTAAGTTGTTCAACTTGCAGGTATATGATATGGGCAGGTCAAAAGCTGTGTGATACCGCCAACAATCCGCTAGGCAAGCACTGGGCAAAACTCGGTCTTTTCTATTCACATCATATCGAATCCTTCAAAATACGCTTTCACACAGACATAGCGCTGTAATTAATTAGCAAGCATATGCACATTGTTTTGGCTATCTGATTATCGGCCTCTTTATTGTGACCAGCATGAAGCCAATTGAAATAACATCCTTCAAACAGTGTCGAAATCAGACGGATTTCTCGACTTTGTCTACCATCTTTGTATTTTATTTACTCCGATATATATCCTGTCGATAAACCAACGAACGACGCGGATTTCATAATTCCTTCGTGTTCAGCAAGCAAGTTTAATAATTATTCTCATTTATCAATTATTTACCTTATTCCTGTTTATTTTATAATATTTATGTTGCCATTGATCACCAGTTAACTCTTTGAAGGCATTGGTCGCCAAGCAAGTCCCGCTACCGGAATTTGGATCGCTGCCAAAAAAGGTTATGAACCGCTGTTATAGATTCTATGCTAATAAATTCTGTGTCGCGTTGTACCGTAGCCAGCAAGCTCTCAAGGTCGGTCATCAATAATGTGTGCAAATACATAACTCATACTGGAAGCTGTGTCCATCGCGAATTGGGTGACCACGATGACGTCATAGAAGGACCAACGGCGATAAAATGACCACACCAACGCAGGCGTAGGAGTGTCATTAGGCCCACCTCGAGATGTCCAGAGTGTCTTTGTTTCTGTGACCGTTGCTGGCAATCTTCTCAGGTCATTGTAATCGAGCAAGGAATGTTGGCATGGTGATACATTCCTACAAGACTCGCAGTTCCTCAATAATAATAATAATAATAATACTAATAGTAATAGCAATAATAATAATAATAGTAATAATAGTAATAATAATAATAATAACAGTAGTTCGGTTCGGTGGTCTTCTTAATTTATGATAATGATAATGATTACGATCATGACAATAATAATAATCATCATAACTATAACCATAAACATAGGCATAATAATGTTGGCAGTAACCATTCTAATAATAATAATTATAATTTGTTTTACAAAATAAACGTTCATGTATAGTTACAACATTTATAAAATGCGTCAATTAACACCAAACCACTAATCGTTTGCGTCTGTTGTTTGTCACGTGTTCTGTTAGTGATATACCAGGCAGCTACGGATGCCCTCAATATTCAATCAGATCAGACACATCCCAGACATGTTTCTCAGCAATTCAATTTGTTTTCTCTGAGATTCAAAATCACCCGATTTCAGATCTCCCCAGTTTAGACAACCAGACTAGACTTATAAAGGTATCCGCATTTCCCAAATTAAAATTACATTTCCCGCCGCTTGGTAAAACAAGGAAAACGTATCGAGACTAGAGCCATCCAGCGATTGAAACAAATTGCCCGTCAGCGGAAATGTTAAACTTTCTCTCGACGTCCTTGAATATTCCGTACCAGATTTCGTGTATCTGGTCTACATGCGATGCGGAAGCTCCGTCAGAAGAATCAGATCAACCGGCCAACTCAAACTGAGCCTCGGTCGTTGTCGGTCTAATAAATACGTGGCCGACATCACGAATTGGCGCCAAAAGAAAGGGCAGACGACTGATGCGTAACGAGTTGATACGCTTATTCGAATTATCGCAAATTCCGCAGGTCGAGTACTGTGCCCAGTGCTTGTATAATTGATGCGTTAAGCGAAGCGGAGACCAGGGAACCAATTCGCTATTATAATAAGGTTACCAGGAGCATACCTCATTAAACAGCATTCGTTGTTAAATTTTAGGAGTTTATTTTTTTACAAAAAAGCCGCTGCCGTTTCACCGGGGATATTAATTCCGTGACACCCTGGCGAAAGGGTGAAGTAAAAAGCTTCTTAGTATGGTCTCTGTTAAAGAGCGAAGTAGATTTTAAAGAGAACACCAATCTGGCTTATTATTATCTCATAAGAATGTTATTGAAACGGTCCCTAGATCCTGTATCGCTGGTGGCAGAAGAGTAACCAGCCACGCATGCTTTAACTATCTAATTGCATCATTTGCATACTATTTATTGTCAAGCGACTAGGCACTGTACGTGCTTTATTATAATATATTCCCTACAAAAGTGTTCTTGTTGTTAAATACGCGTTATGCACATTTATGATTCGATATTCTGCTAATAACATTGACATATATATATACGTTAGCTGTAATGACTAACATTTCACGATAAAATAAATGGCAAAAATAGTCACACAAGACGGTTACATGTTGGATGTAATGCATAAACGCGAAATAGACTGACAGTCTTGCAGTCGATTGATTCATTCTATACCGCAACCCGAAACCCAATCCATATAATCAACCCCTCGACTCTGCGGTCAATAATTCGACCACTATCTTGTTACCAACCGCGTTAAGGCGACTGTGGCATTGTGTAGGTCGTCTCTTTGATTAAGTGCAGTTAGTTGAAGCTCGAAGCCACACATGTGCTTCGGGCGGTATGCTATCGCAATAAGGATTGTATTCGTATACCATTTGTTCGTCAATTAATCAAGCAATCAATTAACAAATTAAGCAGTCGACCAAACTATCATGTGATTTTACATTGCCTTTTTATTAGTCCTCCTCAATGCGGCCGATTCAACGTCGTAGGTAAAGTTAATATGATAGTTTACATATTGCAGTGTCTATAGGAATGTACAAGACGCTTTTGACTTCACCTTCTGGCCTGTTTATTCGTACTGTGTTCATTCAGCCACGTCACAAGTACTGCGCAAAAGTAGTCGTTCATACACGTCCATCACTGTCTATAGCCACTGAACTGGAACAACGTGGCGTGAACGAAATTGCCCGAGCTTCGAAACTGCAGTCAGAGGTTTCGAACCCATTTCTGTCGATTGAGAGTCTGCCTTTCTGAACACTGTGCTGCAGCGCCTCATTACTAAGTGCACAGCCAGTGACATGGACCACGTCTCCTTGAACACTTGATTCTGAGACGGTCCCTTGGCATATTCTGTTGTTGTAAGTAAGTAAATTTATCAGTACAAGATCAGACTTTAGGGGTATCGCGCACGGTTGTGTTGTGCTGCTCGTGACAGCTGGGCGGGGGGACGGGGGGACGGGACAATGGATGCTCTTGTTGTTCTCCGTACAGGTCGCCGTAGTTCGGAGTAGGTCCGCGTTACAGGTGTTTCATATATCACGCGCAGTAGTCCGTGGTAGGTCGATGTCCCGTGGATTCAAGTCATGTTGCGTAGTCCGAAGTAAGCCCTTCTCTCGTGGATTACCTATCAAGTGCTGTAGTCCATAGTAGGTCCAAATTCCGCGGATCCACATATTACATACCGTAGTCCGGAGTAGGTCCGTGACCCGAGGATTTACGTAGTGCGTAGTAGATCCGTGCCCGGGGATTCACCTGTCACGTGTGTCATACTAACACTTTCGAATATGAAACTTTGAACTTGTCTCCGTCAAGTTCTTACCCATCGTGAATGGAGATCATTCACATAACATTACGTATCGCGTGAGTGGTGGAGGCAGCACGTACAACAAGAGTGTTTACGTTGATAAACTGTTATTACAAGCTTCTAGAATCATGCACACAAAATAACAGACAGATAAGCTGTCGGAGTGGATCGCTCACAAAATAAACGACGACAGAAGAACTGTTAGGATCGCACGCGCAAAATAAACGATACCAGGTCATCCGTCAAGCACGTCAATTGCTTTCGACTCCCGCCTCTGGTTCGAGTACGCGGAAGCGCCGAGGCTGGGCTTCCGAGCCATCCATCAGGGAGGATATGACTAACAGCTGAGCACCGTCCTAGCCTCCTTGCCTGACGTTCTTCATAAAGGAAACACTATATAACAGCTATCGCGGAACTCCCGAAAACGTGTACAGCTACCGCCGAAGCAGGGGATGTATTGGTCAAAAATGTATAATTACTATTATTCTATTGACGCATACGGGATCAGTTTGTCGCAGTTCATTACCACTAACATTATGTTTATTCTACAGTTAAACTAAATACGTTTGCGTTAGTGTGGGCATAGCTACGAAACCTTGTCGAACACATAAAGTATAACGTATGGAAATGAAGTAATGAATGGCAAAGTCGATATTCATTTACAGAAACGTGTTCTGGAAATGTTGATCCCACATTTTAAACATTATGCTGTAATATAATATTGGCGACTGTATAACTTTAAGTATTCTTATTAATTTCGAATTGTTTGCACGCTCCGTTTCAGATCCATTTTGCGATAATAAAACTTGTTTGCTGGGATATGCTAGTTCAAAAGGTAAAAAGTTAACGTTTAATTGTGGTGAAATCAACGTGCAAACTGTAACATTTGTTTTGATCTGATCCGGTAAAAATACGGCAGAAACGTGCAAAGGCAATCCGACTGCATGCACTATGACGCAAGGCTACATTGTGCACAGATGTTGTTTAGGGAACTGTTTCCCGCGCGAACTCCCGTGGAGCGATTTTTCCCAGTTACTTGTTGTAAAGGGGAGCCACTTAGTGGGGGCATGGGAACGCGCCCATAGTTTCACCTTGACTTGGGAGACGCTGGTTTTTCCCATTTTCCCCTCGCTGCAGGGCCATCGGCCGACCCGGAATGTCTGAAGTGCGTTCTTCCCGGGTGGCTGGTTGGTGGTTCCACGTACGACAGGACACCGACGTGTTTAGAAGTTGGCGGCTTCTGTCAAACGCACTAAGAGCTTGCTGTAGTCTTTGAAAATACGAAATCAGCAATAGCATAGCTTTCAGTGTGTACAGTCGGACCTCGCTTTGCTGTTATTTCGGTAATACAGCCACCTTGCAATTCAGGTCACCTTGGGACAATCCAAAATCATGTTTTGTAACAGAAATGTGTAGGAGGATAGTTCCACTAATACGATCACCTCGCAATTCAGGTCAATCAAGTTCCATTGTATTGCCATCACAAGCGGGTCGGTCGCTTTTTCCAGTCCTTCGCAATGGGGTTTAGGGTTTGACCAAAGTAGGAGCGAGGTCATCCATCACCCGCTTCAGGCTCTTCAATAACCTCCAACTGCCCACGAGGTTCGCAAAAAACCTCAAACTGTCCCCGAGGCTCACCAAAAACATCCAACTGCCCCCCCCCCCCCCGAGACTCACCAACAACCTCCAACTACCCCCGATGCTCACCAACAACATCCAACTGCCCCCGAGGTTCACCAACAATATCCAACTACCCCCCAAGGCTCACCAATATCATCCAACTGCCCCCGAGGCTCACCAACAACCTCCAATGCCCCCGAGGTTCACGAACAACCTCCACCTGCCCCCGAGGCTCACCAACTACCTCCAATTACCCCCGAGGCTCACCAGTAACCTCCAACTGCCCCCGAGGCTCACCAACAACATCCAACTGCCCCCGAGGCTCACCAACAAACTCCAACTGCCCCCGAGGCTCACCAATACCAAACCCGGGGCATGTAACCCCGCCACATCATGGATCCATAAAATGCATCCAACGGTACCCGCCTTTGAAGCTCCTTCGATGAAAACAGGGGTTATGTCCGCGCCTGCTTAGGGTATATACGAAGCGCAAAATATGCTGTTTATAGAGCCTATCGGTGATATATTGTGCCCAGCAATACTACAACATCATATTCCGATGTGTATAATTTAATCAAAGCCGGACTGTCTGACATGTGATATACTTATTATGCCTTTTATTGGTAGGCCCTACAAGTGACAAAAACATAAGAAGCTTACTGTAAATGTGTGGTAAGGACTTAGTCATAATCCTTACAATCGTGTTTACCCACAATGCTTTTCGTAACTGCGAAGTACCGCGGAGTTCGCGTCCGTTCTTCAAGTCACATTTCCTCTTCCGGACGTTCTACGCAAATAAGTTTGCGAAACCGATGTTTTCTCCAGTTTTATCCACCCTTCATTGTAATCGTTTCGAAGACGTCTGTGACGTCATTCTTCAATCTTTATCGCGGCGTGCCTGTCTCCTTTTGCCTGCTAATATTCCCTCCAATATCGTCTTGTCTACCCATTCGTGCCTTTTAAAATAAAATAAATATGGCCGAAAACTTATGGGTTTATGATTTGTCATTTCATCAAATTGTTAGCTATGCAGTTATGCGATAAATATAGGTCAATCAACACGAATACGTTAGTAAGGTGCACTATCTAGGGACATGCAATATACAGCAGCAGTAGATATGTCATACTTAACGCACTTGTTCACTTACATCCAATCTGTTTAGTTCCCACGCCTCGCAGGTTCCAGGCGTATTCATGTAAGAGAAAACAAGTTAATTGTCGTGAACAGTTACGTCACTCTCAGACTGTCCGTTTTCATCCAGTCAAACGGCTAGTGATTTTCAGTGCCCGAAACCACTTGATGTTTTTGGGTACGTATCGTGTTCACAACAAATGAAGCCCGGAACTTAACCTCGGCATACACCTTACAAGCTGCAGCAACACGACTCGCTTCAACAATCTAAAAACTACTTGCGCTGCCTTGGGTCGTTATGTAATGACGTACTGCAAGTAGTTTTTACGTTGTTGTAGTCGGTCATTTTGTATCGGGTCGCAACGTGTGCCGGGCTTAGGATGTCATTTCTCAGGAGTAAAACGTATACGTCACTTAGAGCACCTTACGGAGGTTTGACGAAGACTTCTTAACTCAGAACGCAGAAGACACTTACGTGTAGCGGAGGTCTTTGTTATCTCGTTCATAGATTTACTTAATTCAAGAACCTTCACCCGACCATAAATGTAGTGAATACTTAACAATTATTTAGTTATGTCGTCCACTTAAAGTGGTTACGCGTTGAGGTGCTTCCAGTGTTTTTATCTGACATTGTGTCAGCGAGACCAGTCTCGTTGATTCAGTTGTCCTTCTGAATGGTGTCTCTCAGTTATCATATATATATATATATATATATATATATATATATATATATATATATATATATATATATATATATACATAAATTATAATATGTTTGCTTCCCACAGACATAACAAATTTCTGTCGCAAAACAGGTTCCTCTCCACGCACACGTAACGTGATTTACTCTTATACTTGGTCACAAACCTGAAACTAACTATAACGCTCGTATTACGACAACAACCGAACATATTTAACTACTGGATATTATTTATCACTACGTGATCTACTGGTGCCAAATATTATGCCTTACATATGCACGTAAACATCACCCGGATAAAATTTAACGCCCGGATAAATGTAAGCGCGACACCGTGTTGCACAGGCCGTGGTTAGAGGGCCAGCAGCGAATATTTCGCGTAACACCGGCTGCGCGCCTTGCTGCGCTGCGATCATGTTTCAGGTCGCTAGGGTGAAGGTCAAACGAAGGGTGTTCCGTCTCTGTCCGCTCTGTGCGCTGTCCATCAATTCTCACTCACTGTAAGCGCTATCCTATTCCTCGATCATCATCCTATTTCTCACTGACTGTAAGCGCTATCCTATTCCTCGATCATCATCCTATTTCTCACTCACTGTAAGCGCTATCCTATTCCTCGATTATCATCCTATTTCTGGTCGGCGAAGATGTATATATCACATATATAAATATATATATAAATATATATATCACAATCCTCTCGTTTGGTAGAAAGCCGCACCATAATCTGCCACATTTCCGAGAATAGATGGATACTTCCACAGCGTCGATAACTGTGTATTTGGACAAGGGGCGTGGATAGGTTTTTGTGTTTATTGCTTAGATAAGTTCAGAGAACGAATTTGATAGTTGGGCGATCCTTATGGCCAACAATTTACAGCTAGAGAATTGCATGTTTAGACAAGCGTAAATAAGTACAGTGAAATACGTCAATAGTTAGTTGATCGTTACTACGCCACGCGATAGAGTGCTTGCATGTAGCGCACACTTCTCGCTTACATTCGAACTAGACATGGCAATCTATCTTGTTGTACAAGTTCGTTCCGTGGCAGAAACTATGCCATCTATTATGTGTTCTTTGCGGTAGAATCTCATCGGTAGATGGTCAGGCGTAGTGCCCGAATGTCGACGATACAGAACTAGTATCCACTTCCAACAACCGCTACCAAATTGAACCAAGACTGCTGTGGAATCCACTCCTCACGCATTCCTCTAGTGTCAGACCTTCGTGCTATTCCCAAAAAACTCATTGAAATAATGAATATTACTACTATTAATACAAAAGCTAAAATAACGTAAACATATAATAAATAAATTACCTTAAATAATAATAATAATAGACAGCTGTTATATAGCGCAAATCTTTTTAGACAAAAAACTCTTGACGCTAGTACATATCATTCATACACACATACATACGTACATACGTACACACGTACGCACGTACGCACGTACGCACGTACGCACGTACGCACGTATGCACGTCTATGGTATGTATGTACAGAAAGACTGGTGGGAACGCCTGTCGAAATAGATATTTCTTTAACAGAGACTTATAAACTCACACAGAGTAGGTGGATTCCGCAGACTGCCAGGCAGTACATTCCATTTGTATATTATGCATACTTTTACGACGCACTAAACAACATTTAATGTCTATTTCATTATATAGCTTAGATTTTACACACAATTAGACGGAGTGGGATACCACAGGTCCGCATACTGTGCAGATACTCGAGTCGTGTTTCTGGTTCATTAATTCCACCAAGGATTTAGGCATCACTGACGTAATAATCTATGTTCGTTCTCAGTTAGAATGTACATTCTTACGGACCGCATTCCTCTGGCCAACTATTACGACGAATAAATAAGCTGTATAGTCTGTGCAGTTGGCGGGCATCTCATAACGCCAGGACAGATAGTTGCAGCAGGGCGTTGTGTCAGTTGAACTTAAGAATAAACTGAAACATTAATTCAATACGATTCGAATACATCTTCTACAGCGCAAAAAACATACGGATTTGGTCGTCTTAAATCGGTATAGAATGTAATCGAGGAGAACGAAACCGCCGAGGATCTAAGAAGGATAGGTAAGCTTAAAAGGAACCATGTTCACGTGAAGCCAGGCTGTTATTGTATTCCCTGGGGGCGTATCGTTATAAGGGATTCAATCCCAATGCGTTGGGGGCAACAGCCAAGCTACAGTGACATGTACCTTACCGTTGAAGCATGCGCACGTGAAAACAGCACTAGCTAGCAAGGCTACGAGCCAAGCTCATGTCTCCGATCACGTAACGGACGAGTAGGTTGCCATGACGACCGTCTTGTTATCACTTCATAAGTTCTTCCATCTGGTCGATCGATGTATAAAGCCTACCTTGTCAGACCACGATCAGCGGAAGTTCCCACGCGCGGCCGTCTGATCGATGTCTCGGATGAATCGTCCCCTTTCTGGTCCCACCTCGTACCTTCTTCCCCGCCCCTCCCTGCTTCCCACAGTGCCACATATCTCCCGTTGCTTCATCAATTGTTCTTGCAATGACGTCATCAGAAGGAGACACCAACTACAGCGGAAATGCATAAAAATCATGTTTGCGTCGTCTCGCTACAATATAACAAGTAGATTACACCTTGCATGTCATCTTAATTGTGGGTCCCACGTTAACACTTCAACAGCGCTGAATGCGTGATAACACTCTTTGGAAGTACACGTAGATAGCCTACTACTATACCTTCATGTTTGTTTGTAATTTAAAAACGGTGTATTTGTGTGCGTGTGCGTGTGCGTGTGCGTGTGCCTGGTATATGTGTCATTTGAATATTGTTTATATACAGAGCATATTGTGATTCTCGTGTGCTGTTTGTTTATTTATGTAACTGTGCAATGTTATTCCTGCTATTCCAATCACCAATGCCGCCCCCACTTGTATGCCTCTTTACCTCACACTTTGATCGATATACAGGATGCATAGATCATATCAATATGCAATCATTAAATTCTTCCTACTGTAAACAACCCATTCTTTACACCTCTGGCCCACGCCCTATTAATGAAGCATGGAAACTCTCACGCAGCAGATGGATATATTGCTTTGAGCGCCGCCTTAACGGTCGTGTATACGTCTCGGTCGCGTTGGATGACGCAATGGTGATACGGCATAACCCGGCGTATTTCACCGTATGACTGGGCAAATATATCGAAGCAGGATTTGCAGCTGCACGACGAAGACACTACCTCTACGTCCACGAGGTCGGTGGATGCCAATGATCTTGCTGGTCGTCCACTCATACATGAACTATGGCTGTACAGCCGCTGTATTCTCAATATGGCAATGTCTGCCATGTCCACTTAGCATGCGATGTTGTTATGTTAACAATAAACGCGTTAGGGTACTATTAAAGTCTTGTTTGAATCTTGTTAAAATGTTTGTTTCGATAGTGTTACAATGTTGTTTACAGAATTGTTAAATTCTTGCTAGAATCTAATTTTAAAGTCACGTTAAATTATATTCTTGTAGTATGCTAGCATGCAGCTGTGTATTGCTGGAGGAATAACCACAAGTGACATGACACTGTGTGTACTGCTGGAGGAATAACCACAAGTGACATGACACTGTGTTTACTGCTGGAGGAATAACCACAAGTGACATGACACTGTGTGTACTGCTGGAGGAATAACCACAAGTGACATGACACTGTATGTACTGCTGGAGGAATAACCACAAGTGACATGACACCAATGCCTGGTAACAGCGGAAACCTACAGCATGTACCTGTACACTGAGCTGTAGTGCATATATATGTACTCATTAATAGTTAATTGAAAGGGCAATGCTTTATACATAACTGCTCATTTAGAATACAAAGACTGCGCGAAATTATATTCTAAGGTTAACTGTGGCATTGTACTGCATAAATACAGCTGTGTTAACCGTCACAAGCCTTGGGATAAAGGGTAGTTGTGCTATAACTACAGCTGTGTCAACCGTCACAAGCCTTGGGATAAAGGGTAGTTGTGCTATAACTACAGCTGTGTCAACCGTCACAAGCCTTGGGATAAAGGGTAGTTGTGCTATAACTACAGCTGTGTCAACCGTCACAAGCCTTGGGATAAAGGGTAGTTGTGCTATAACTACAGCTGTGTCAACCGTCACAAGCCTTGGGATAAAGGGTAGTTGTGCTATAACTACAGCTGTGTCAACCATCACAAGCCTTGGGATAAAGGGTAGTTGTGCTATAACTACAGCTGTGTCAACCGTCACAAGCCTTGGGATAAAGGGTAGTTGTGCTATAACTACATCTGTGGCAACCGTCACAAGCCTTGGGATAAAGGGTAGTTGTGCTATAACTACAGCTGTGTCAACCGTCACAAGCCTTGGGATAAAGGGTAGTTGTGCTATAACTATAGTTGTGTCAACCGTCACAAGCCTTGAGATAAAGGGTAGTTGTGCTATAACTATAGTTGTGTCAACCGTCACAAGCCTTGAGATAAAGGGTAGTTGTGCTATAACTATAGTTGTGTCAACCGTCACAAGCCTTGGGATAAAGGGTAGTTGTGCTATAACTACAGCTGTGTCAACCGTCACAAGCCTTGAGATAAAGGGTAGTTGTGCTATAACTATAGTTGTGTCAACCGTCACAAGCCTTGGGATAAAGGGTAGTTGTGCTATAACTACAGCTGTGTCAACCGTCACAAGCCTTGGGATAAAGGGTAGTTGTGCTATAACTACAGCTGTGTCAACCGTCACAAGCCTTGGGATAAAGGGTAGTTGTGCTATAACTATAGCTGTGTCAACCGTCACAAGCCTTGGGATAAAGGGTAGTTGTGCTATAGCTATAACTATAGCTGTGTCAACCGTCACAAGCCTTGGGATAAAGGGTAGTTGTGCTATAGCTATAACTATAGCTGTGTCAACCGTCACAAGCCTTGGGATAAAGGGTAGTTGTGCTATAACTACAGCTGTGTCAACCGTCACAAGCCTTGGGATAAAGGGTAGTTGTGCTATAACTACAGCTGTGTCAACCGTCACAAGCCTTGGGATAAAGGGTAGTTGTGCTATAACTACAGCTGTGTCAACCGTCACAAGCCTTGGAATAAAGGGTAGTTGTGCTACAACTTTAACTGTGTCAACTGTCACAAGCCTTGGGATAAATGTTAGTTGTGTTAAGTGACTTACTATTACAACTTGTTGGCAGCTAGGAAATATCTACTATGAACTATATCAAGGGCGGAGTATGCACCAGTGCCACGTTCTACCAAAACAAGATTCACAACCATGGGCCACATTTTAGTATAAACCCTTACTCTAACTTGAACAATGTTTCGGTTTCAACATTCTCGGCCATTCTGTGGTCGATATTTTAAGTATCCATACATGAAGTGATCAAACATTGGCTACACTGTTAAGGCGCAGTAAATAGAACGTTGCCGCGGTACCTATCAGTTATTTAATGATACTAGTATTATTTATGTACCTTCCCAAAATAAAATAATGATCACACAAAGGGAAGGATTTAGCAGTAACGTTATAACAACACATAATTGACTCGATTTCGACTTAACCGCAAAGAGTAGCAATCCCGTACACCAATATTTAATAGTAAACGCTCAAATCGCGTCACGCCTGGGTGATTGTGCGCGACAAATAGTGCGTGGTGGCTCGACATTGTGTTGTGCTTAAACGGTCGGTTAACGTTGGCCAAGATTCGGTCAAGAGGTATTATAGGCCGGGTGTTCAAACATACTTTCAGCAGAACGACCTGCTTTGTTAAGGCTCAAGTACAGGTCTACATTACCAGGTATACATTATTCAAATATAACAACGTGTTATATTGGACTAGATTGACACGTACTAAATTCGTCATCATCCATTCTTGGACCAGCTGCTTATAAAGAGAAACATTTGTGTTTGGGGGAAATAGGACGAGATTAAACTTACAAATAAGTTTAAGACGCGTGATATAAAGTGCATCCGGAAAAAACGATCAATTCTGAAACCGCACTTCTGTCCTGAATTGTGTTGTGTCATCATCACCATCATCACCATCACCATCATCATCATCACCATCACCATCATCTCCATCATCATCATCATCGTCGTCGTCGTCGTCGTCGTCGTCCTCGTCAATATCATTATCCCCATCATACTCATCAGTATCACCACCACTGGTTTGCCGGGGCCAGAGTATAGATAAGCCGTTTCCATACGGGTCGATCCTTCCTTAGAGACAAGATGTTTGTCACGTCAACATCAACATTTTCACAGAAGACGTTAGTGTACGTTTTCTTTCGTCTCACTATGTTTTTCTTGCCACAAGATTGATATTGATTGTGCAACCGTTGCCATAGTAATGATGGTGATGACGATAATAATATAATATATAGGAATCGGATTGGAATTATCGCATAGTCAGGAAAGTGAGCATTTCGTCATCAATATTTAATGCATTAAGCCTTTAAACAGGATACACAGTTCTCGTCTCACCGCCACTGGCGGTGTGGGTCTGCGTATCACCGAGCGAACCCACCTGCGCAGGATCGTGCAGACGCGCACGTGGATTTGATACAGTCCCCGCCGTTTCGAGTCTGAAGGATTATCGTAATCCCAAGTAGATTATCATAATCTGGTCAGTTTCCTGTTTTCGCGTTGTTTCCGTATCTCCGCTGCGCCGAAGCACTACCAAGAGGCGGCTGGGAATGGTTAGCGCGTTGTCAGCCGCCTGTGAAGTATGGTGTCCCACCGTCAATGACGTATCTAGCAGTGGATCAAAGAACTGACGACTGTTTTTATTCCCCAGGATACGTCCAACATTCGCGAATATGTGCAGTCGGAACAATGTTCTTATCGGCTGTTAGCGGAGCAGTGTTCTTATCGGCTGTTAGCGGTATGGTTATCACATCGCGTCTACGTGTTCATAACGTGTTTTGATATGGCTTATGTTCTCGGCAGTGGATGTACGCGTTTACTGTATATCCTATGAAGTGTGATTGGGTAACTGACGAGATACTGGATTATTTATTCATCTGTTTTGGTCGTTCCTGTAGAATGTGATCTCGACAGGTTGTACTCGAAGCTCATTGTATGCATAGTTCACTCAACCCATCGCTAGATAGCGTCTTTGAAATAATTAATAGTAATATGCGATGCCTATATAATAATTAAAATGTACGATGTGCTGTTGGAATCAACCAATAAAGACACATGTAAATGTGTTTAACTACGTATCGAAGCAGCCGGGTTCGAACCTCTTAGTTCACAGTCTGACATTACGTTAGAGTTCGAGCAATAATGGCTTAATGCTTCCCCACGACGTTTGTTTGCCTTTTAAGTACCATATTGGTCATGAATAAAAAAGTTAGTCTGTTGCGTCGAACATCGCGTTAAACAAGATTAATACAATCACACCAAGTTGCCTATTCGACCAGCCAGTTTAAGCAGTTCATTTGAACTGGATGTGAATGACAAGCCTTGTTCCTGGTACAAACAGTATATGCTTTTATAAAAACAAAACGTATATATCACAGAATAGACGACCCAGTAAGCTGTAATAAGCTGTGTGTTGTTTGTGGCACAACTAATCAAATCAACGCCCTAAGATGGTTCATTTATCAAAATAATTTGTTTCTAGGGTCGGCGTGACATAAGATGTCATGATACGCTTTATCTCTCCATGGGGGGCATGCGTGAACGTGTCATTGCACTTATATGACCGTGTTGTTACGTGTAGGTGAATGTTTTGTTGCGTGTACCTTACGGAGTCGTTCAGTGTACGTAACGGTGATATTGCGTGAAAAAGACGATACTATTGTGTGTACGTGGCGGCGTCATAATATAACTGTATACTTGACGTTGTCATTACAAGTACATCGCGGTGTTATTGCATCATTACGTCGTATTTATTTACTTGACGTTGTCATTACAAGTACATCGCGGTGTTATTGCATCATTACGTCGTATTTATTTATGTATTACCAGAGCTACAACACGCGTAGTTCCGTCAATCCAGGTCGAGCCGTTTTGTATAGCGACTGGCATCCGCGTGATGGCACCACAGTGTAAGAGTTTCGAGAGATACACTGTTATGCACGGAATGAAACCTTGGCACAAATGAATGTTATTTACAACAAAGTCAGTATTAGCATCGACAAAAGGTAGTGTTTTAAGACGCATTAAGAAAATGTGCCACCACACGGATAATTGTCAAAATTGCATTTGTATCAGAGTGACGCAACTCGTTATGCATTTGCTCTGGCTTTCGATAATAAAATCTATATTTATACACTCATATCCAGACAATGATCCTGCTTACGAGTGTTTTAGCTGCGGTTTAGTGCGTCGAATGTTTTTATAGTACCGGGAAATTTTGTTCTGCATTTCTGGCACTCGTGTTATCGGTTACCACTGCGAAGTTGAGTTGCTGGTATTCCACGGGGTTGTTCCCGTTAGAGCTCCGTCGGCACATAATACCATATACTCTACTGGCCTCCTGATCCAAATGGTTGCAAAGCATCGTCTCCAGTTTGTCCCGTCTCGGGCCTCCTGTCTGGCTTCAGTCCAAGTCTTCCATTCCAATTGTTACCTTTCTGCTATTCACACCAGGTTGTCTTCTGTCTTCCTTCTGGCGTCCACGAGGAACTCTTCCTTCCGTCCGAGCACATGTTTAATCCGTTGTCATCTTCTTTTCTTGACTTCTGTGCTGACCTTCTCGTTATTTGTTTGAGTTATGATATCTTTATTTGACACAACATACGACCATCTAACATGTCAAATGTTCAGGAACCTTGAGTAGAACTTATGCAAATGTTGGTTTGCAGATAGTTCAACTTCAACACTAGCCTCAATTCCCCAGACTCAGTAATGAGGCGCCATCGTTTGTCGCTTATTCAGACCGTGGGGACATTTCCTGTCCTCACTCTGACAAAACGATTGGTTACCATGAATCAGGGTATCCAATTAAATATACTCTCCTGCTAAGTCACCAAGTAAGTGCACATTTTCCAGTTTATGCCAAACATTCGAACCAACTGTTACGTCCCCGTATATTGTCATAAGTCTCAATGAAAACATAACTGCATCGCAAACAATAACATTTGTGTAGCAGGTTCAGTCTTCTTATAATAGTCTTTTCCGACCACTTATTCTGGGGTATCTTTTATTTTCTGTAAAACTATTAGAAACATGAATGCATTATCTAAAACACTTATAATATGGCATGAATTATGTTTTAATTGTACACGTGAATACAGGCTAAATCCCGAAATGAAGTGATGCCATCTGACGGTAACCGTCATCCGGGTGTCTGTCACCAGACTCTCTTTCTTTCGACGAATTCACGCAGCCGGGCGAGAGTCGGATGAGCGAAACTATGGCAACACATTGCTAATATGAACATCTGGTTAATTTTTCACTCGGAATAACTGGACAAATTGGGAAATTGGTTCCAAAGAAAGTTAGGTTACTAAGTGCCGATGTTTGTGGAACACATCTTGTCAGGCGTAGGGTCAAAATAGTTTGTTGTTTGGCTAGAAAGTAAAAAATTAACAATGATTAACATACACGCGAACCGATATTCTAGTGGTATTTTCTATTTATACAGTTGGCCACGGCATTGATTTAATTTAGCAACGTTCCAAATACTGAAACCTCCGTACCAGCCGGGTGTAGATGTATCTATTCTAGGCTCACAGTTGGCTAGACGATTCTTAATTTAACTGATTGCCAGAACAGCATGTCTCTGTAGTCACCTAGTCTGATGTTCCCGCGGCCTAAGCCGTTGGCCGAAGTATTGGTCCAATGCAATATTTCGCCAGTACCAGTTTTTTGCCACTTAATTATTTACCACTGCTCTGATTACTCAGCCCAAATGACAACAAAGCTGATCTAAGGAAAACCGCAGTGAGTCACGTGACGGGACGACTGCAACTTAAATTACTTGTCCTTATGTTATATTGTCAACTTAAATTACTTGTCCTTATGTTATATTGTCAACTTAAATTACTTGTCCTTATGTTATATTGTCAACTTAAATTACTTGTCCTTATGTTGTATTGTCAACTTAAATTACTTGTCCTTATGTTATATTGTCCACTTAAATTACTTGTACTTATGTTATATTGTCAACTTAAATTACTTGTACTAATGTTATATTGTCAACTTAAATTACTTGTCCTTATGTTATATTGTCAACTTAAATTACTTGTCCTTATGTTATATTGTCAACTTAAATTATTTGTCCTTATGTTATATTGTCAACTTAAATTACTTGTCCTTAGGTTATATTGTCAACTTAAATTACTTGTCCTTGTGTTATATTGTCAATGTAAATTACTTGTCCTTATGTTATATTGTCAACTTAAATTACTTGTCCTTATGTTGTATTGTCAACTTAAATTACTTGTCCTTATGTTATATTGTCAACTTAAATTACTTGTCCTTATGTTGTATTGTCAACTTAAATTACTTGTCCTTATGTTATATTGTCAACTTAAATTACTTGTCCTTATGTTGTATTGTCAACTTAAATTACTTGTCCTTATGTTATATTGTCAACTTAAATTACTTGTACTTATGTTATATTGTCAACTTAAATTACTTGTCCTTATGTTATATTGTCAACTTAAATTACTTGTCCTTATGTTATATTGTCAACTTAAATTACTTGTCCTTGTGTTATATTGTCAACTTAAATGTGACCTATGTCCCTTATGGTAGCATACGCTTCCCAGAAAGGTTAGATTGGTGGTGTTCGATTGAGCATGTCTGTCAGCGAATAAAGTGTAGCGCGCTTTGAACAGTCCTAATAGTCCATGGGCCAGACCAGTTGTCGGTACCACCTGGGGGAAACTTTATTAAACCATTGTAAGTACACAAATATATGATAACCTTTCCAAACAAGTAGCTTTCTTGGCTTGGCGGCCATCGATAAAAATGGCCACCGAATCCATTTTCCTTATATTGTAGCAACTGCGCCACTTATAGCCATACATTTGATGTCAAAATATAGGTTTTAGTGGTCATGGATTTCAAATATTTTACACTTGATCTTCTACAACTTTCATATCCGCCATTTTTTTAAGATGGCGGTCGTCAATACAAATGTCGCCATATCTCAGCAACTATGTTACATAGAGCAGTAATGTGTACGTTTTTGTATAACGTTGTGGGCATCGATTTCAAAGGAGTTAAATTTAACCTTCAGTGACATTGACGTATTCATCATTTTTAAAGATGGCGCTCGTCACATATTATTATTCGCGTATCTTAATATCGACGTAACATAGAGCCACGTAGCTAACTTCAAAATAGAGTTTTTTAGGTACGGCGATTTCAAATATTTTTACACTTGATCTTCGCCGACTTTCATATACCAGCCATTTTTCAAGATGGCGCCCATGAAAGCTTATTATCCCCGTGTCTTAGGAACGCAAAGCATGTTACAGGTGCATCAAAAATATGAATTCGTCAACAGCATAGGAAACGGCGAACCTAACAGCCGAGTACAGGACCTTGTGTCTTAGAGAGCTGAGACACATGATTGATATAGGCGGTTCTAAGTTGGCTCATCCAGATCTCCAAAGACCCGCATCCGGAAAGACGAGGCAGATGTCGAGTCCCTGGTTGATCTGATGGAGAACAGATGACTGAATCCAAAGTGTCCTGAAGATAATGAACTTGTCAGCTTATCCACTGGCTCTGTGTTGCCAAGGATCTTCTGGGCGCTCATCAGATAGGCGTAGAAGCATACAAGATGTTAAAGAAGACACGCTTAGAAGAGGCTGTACCAACAGTGGAATTCCACGACAAGATGAAAAAACAAAACCTTAAGACATTATCCTATGTAAATGCAAAGAAAGCCAGTGGAAGAGGAAGAGCCAAAGAGGTCCTGAAAGCGGAGAGAAATTTATTTGGCCACATGATTCTTGTTGCTCAGAGTAGACAGCTACACATGAGGGATGTCCTGGCTCTCACCAGGCCCTTTACCATGGGCACTCGCAAATGCTGATGGGTCTTTGCGGAAGACGAACAAGGCGGCACTCGCTAGAGAGTTGGAGAAAAATGTTTCTCCAGTAGAAGATACCCCTGATCCATCAACCTGTATCATTGATGGTTTTGGTGCCGAAGCTGAACGGCAACAACAAGACGTTTGCACAGTTGGCAGAATCTGTTTTGGTTTAAGTCCTACATGATGGTTCACAGAGTCATAGGATTGACGTGGCATTCGATGTATACCGGGATACGTCAATCAAAAATGCTGAGAGGTGCAACCGGGAATCAAGCACAGCTATCCAGGACAAGAACATTGCAGCAAGCCACAACATCCAGCAGTGGAGGAAGTTCCTGTCCAGTCTGATCAAATTCATCGTCGAACAATGGAAACTGCAGACGTGCAGGGAGAAGCTAAATGACAAGTCACTGTATGAGGTCTCCTACAAAAGGACCAAAGATGTCTGGGAGGAAGTAACAGAATTGAGGTCCACACAAGACGAAGCAGATACACGTGTGCTCCTAGATGCACTTAACGCTGCAAAGGCCGGATCAAAGGCAGTCATAATAACAGCCGAAGACACACATGTCATGGTACTCTGCCTTGGTTTCAAAGGAGAAATTCCAATGCTCCATCTATCAGAAGTTTGGAACAAAAAAGCGCACACGGTTCATCGACATTGGGAAACTGGCACGTTCATTGGGAGACAGCATCTGTGACGTCCTAATTGGATTTCCTGTCCTCACATGCCGTGGAAAGCTGCCAACTGTATGCGACACCTGCGAGCACTCACGAAGTCAATGAACTGAACAAATATTCTGTGCCAAACGAAGGGAGGTCGAGTCCAGCCAATTTCCACAAAAGTGTACACATTACTGCTCTGTTTGACGTAGTTGCTAAGATATGGTGACATTGTATTGACGAAATAAAAATGGCGGACGTGAATGTCACAGAAGTTCAAATGTGAAATATTTTAAATTCTTGACCCATAAAAGATATAAATTGACACCAAAATTATGGTTCTAGGTGACCCAATTGTATTTGGAGGCCATTTTTAAAGATGGCCGCTAAGCCAATAAGTTGCCACCCCCAAAAGGCTACCATGTCAAAATATATCCCACATACTTGGACAATTCTAAAAATCATTACTAGAATTTGACACCTCAAGTGGAATCAATAACTGAACTTTCTGATTCGGGCCCATGGACTATAAGGACCGGATACTGCGCTACATAAAAAAAACTTTCTTAACTTGTTTCTCCGTAGCACAACATGCAAAACAATTATTAATTAATGAAAATCTGAGCAGAAGAATAAACACATCTGCAAAAAGAGAATGATCCAATATCTTTACTTGTACATTACAGGTGTAGGTGATAGTTATACATTAGGGTTCAGTGCATAGTTAACCTTCCTGTTGTTTGAAACTTGAAGAAGAAACGTGTTATATGAACTGTGTTTATTAGATCAGGCATATTACTAGGTTCAGTGCTAAAGGCATTGGCAGTGCAAAGGGAGTAGTTGGCGGACTGATGTTTCGACATTTCTATTCACATAACACACGCGTTTGCAGAAAAACATGGCTATTTTTAAGTAGTTATGGGCACCGTGTATGCATGTGTTTTAAAAGAATTTGATTAGCATATCAAAGAGATAACCGCAGTGATTGTGCAGAAATTTCGTAATTTTCCCAAGTAGAATTTTCTTATAAACTGACAAAACTTTTACATGGCCACCAGATTCCCACGTGTTCGGCCACCACCAGCATGTCCACTCGTACTTCATCCATACCAGTCGGCCATCCTTTCTTCATCTTCTTCATTGCTCTCTCTACCTCTTCATCCACAATCTCCTTCACCTTTACTTCTCACTCTGCTGCACTTTGCAGATCTAGTTCTTTGCTTTCTTGTTGGTTCAGCAGAGTCTTAAATACTCTTCCCAGACCTGTAGCACATCTTTCCTGTCCGTAACTAGCTTTCCATTCTTGTCATTAATCACTGATCCAGTGTTTACATCCTTGCTGTCCTCATCCCTCTCTCGAGCCATCTTATAGATCATCTTCTTTCCACTGTCCTCGTCTAGGTTTCTGTATAGCTCCTCTTCCATTTCTCTCTCTGCGTTATCCACAGCTCTCCTAGCTGCCTTCTTTCTCTGTCCATACAGCTGCTGTACGGTTGTCCTCCATTCCCCTTGATCCCTTCTATTTCTTTCCATACCTCTCTCTTTTCTCCAATTGCTTTCGCTACTTCGCTTTGTGTCCATTATAAATACAGTGGATCCTCGTTCCCGTACATTTTGGCCTCCCCTGTATCTGTCCGGATTAAAACGTTTTCCGAATAAACGAATTAACATGGTTTATTAGCGCTTTGAAATTTCGTTCCCGCTAAACGGTATCCGGATGTGGAGGTCTTCGGATTATTAGTGTCCGGATTATCGGTGCCCGAATTAACGACGTCCGGATTATCGATGTTCCACTGTAATCATAATAATATCATGAGCAAATTAATCACACATTAGCATTAACCCACAGTCGTCAAGATATTAATTAAAACGCGACTGTTCGTAACGAGTCGCTAATTACACCGATCTAAGACGGCCAATTAAATGCTTTCCTTCGCGTAATCTCCAACACAAACGGTGTTTGCGCGCCCTTTGAAGTTGCCATGGCACCGTCTTTGATACAACGTAACCGGAATTAATTACGCGCTTAATGATTAGGGGCTAGCAAATCGAGGCGATAATCCTAGCGAGCTAGTAGTCCCCGCTGTTCGCGCCAGAGGGGGCTGTCTACAACTGATTCCTCTATGTCGTGATTCCTTATCAGAGAACAGCCCACAACGCAATGCATACTCCGCTAGCTGTGTATTATTATTCTCAGTTAAGAAAGATAGAAAGACTAGATATCATAAAGTGACATTAATGAAGGAACAGTGTAGATTAGATATCATAAAGTAACATTAATGAAGGAACAGTGTAGATTAGATATCATAAAGTAACATTAATGAAGGAACAGTGTAGATTAGATATCATAAAGTAACATTAATGAAGGAACAGTGTAGATTAGATATCATAAAGTAACATTAATGAAGGAACAGCGTAGACTAGATATCATAAAGTAACATTAATGAAGGAACAGTGTAGATTAGATATCATAAAGTAACATTAATGAAGGAACAGCGTAGACTAGATATCATAAAGTAACATTAATGAAGGAACAGTGTAGACTAGATATCATAAAGTAACATTAATGAAGGAACAGTGTAGACTAGATATCATAAAGTAGCATTAATGAAGGAACAGTGTAGACTAGATATCATAAAGTAACATTAATGAAGGAACAGTGTAGTCTAGATATCATAAAGTAACATTAATGAAGGAACAGTGTAGACTAGATATCATAAAGTAACATTAATGAAGGAACAGTGTAGAATAGATATCATAAAATAACATTAATGAAGGAACAGTGTAGATTAGATATCATAAAGTAACATTAATGAAGGAACAGTGTAGATTAGATATCATAAAGTAACATTAATGAAGGAACAGTGTAGATTAGATATAATAAAGTAACATTAATGAAGGAACAGTGTAGATTAGATATCATAAAGTAACATTAATGAAGGAACAGTTTAGATTAGATATCATAAAGTAACATTAATGAAGGAACAGTGTAGATTAGATATCATAAAGTAACATTAATGAAGGAACAGTTTAGATTAGATATCATAAAGTAACATTAATGAAGGAACAGTTTAGATTAGATATCATAAAGTAACATTAATGAAGGAACAGTGTAGATTAGATATCATAAAGTAACATTAATGAAGGAACAGTTTAGATTAGATATCATAAAGTAACATTAATGAAGGAACAGTTTAGATTAGATATCATAAAGTAACATTAATGAAGGAACAGTGTAGATTAGATATCATAAAGTAACATTAATGAAGGAACAGTTTAGATTAGATATCATAAAGTAACATTAATGAAGGAACAGTGTAGATTAGATATCATAAAGTAACATTAATGAAGGAACAGTTTAGATTAGATATCATAAAGTAACATTAATGAAGGAACAGTGTAGATTAGATATCATAAAGTAACATTAATGAAGGAACAGTTTAGATTAGATATCATAAAGTAACATTAATGAAGGAACAGTGTAGATTAGATATCATAAAGTAACATTAATGAAGGAACAGTTTAGATTAGATATCATAAAGTAACATTAATGAAGGAACAGTTTAGATTAGATATCATAAAGTAACATTAATGAAGGAACAGTGTAGATTAGATATCATAAAGTAACATTAATGAAGGAACAGTGTAGATTAGATATCATAAAGTAACATTAATGAAGGAACAGTGTAGAGTAGATATCAGAACGAATTCATTCTTGCAGAGGACTATAAATGAATGGAACAGGTTAACTGCTGATTGTGTGATTGCTAGCAGAGTGAATTTATTTAAAAACAAAATCGGCATAATATACCACAGAAGAGCGGGATACACACACACATAAAAGTTGGGACTCGCAATAAGCCAAAGGCTCCCATGTCTTCTTGCTATCTAGAGTTAATTATCTGGTTGGCAATCTTGTTAAATCGTGTTAAATCTAGTTTGCACCCACCGGCGGAGCAACAAACCGAGTGGAGCAGCTGTCACCATTGCAGTATTTTTAATTTAAAATAATTCCCATTACCAGATCATTTCTGCTGTCAACAATCGCAGCACGGCGTGCTGCAGATAATGATATTTTTTAGTTTAACTCCACAGTGGCGCCATCTGCGAGAAAGTTGACAATTAAATGTATTCATGAAAAGTAAAATAACTGTAAATAACTACCTCAAATGTCTTCATGAAAAAGTGTATAACTCTAAATAACTATCTTAATTGTTTTCATTATAAAGTGAATAACTCTAAATAACTACCTTTTTTTTCAATCCATCGCCAATTGGTAAGGTCAGAAGTCATGCAGTAGTCCAAAGAATAGAACAACTATATGAGGAGGCGAGCGGACTTCGGCGCCTGGGTGGAGATGAAATGACAATGCTCTAACTGAACTCTTAACTTAACCTAACCTATTAATATGTATATTATTACTCGTAAACGTTCCGCCGTAAAGAATGATTTGCGTGCTATGTGTGCGTTTCTTTTGGTGCATTTTTATATCGAATAAATAAATAGAGTATTCCTAATACAGTTAATGCTGTTATCGCTAGTCTGTTACATGTGTTAACTGGTTGTAATAAACAGATCCCGTTTACACGCGGTTTACCGGGCAGGCGAAGAGTGTCATTCTCGAGAGTTCCACATTCCGTTCATTTATGTTTGAAAATGTGACAGTAAATAAAGGAAATCGTAAGAAATTCTCCCATGGCAGGCGGGAGCATCACGTGATCATGCGCTTTTCCATCGATATAATGACAAGTCGTCCCCGCGACGAAATAATTCGCTGGAAAAGCGGTATAATCGTTCACGTTTTATATTTCCTATTTGGAAGTGATTTTGTGGAGAGACCGTTTTCCAAAGCAAAGTTGTATTACATGCACGGTATGTGAGCGATGTCGTTATGTTGGCGGTATCGTTATGTGGGTAATATCGTTATGTGGGCTATCGTTATTTGGGCGATATCATTATGCTGGCGGTATCGTTATGTTGGGGATATCGCGATGTAGGTGGTACCGTATTGGGTCATAACAAATATCAGGTATATATATATATACACATATACACACACACACATATATGTGTGTGTGTGTGTGTGTGTGTGTGTGTGTGTGTGTGTGTGTGTGTGTGTGTGTGTGTGTGTGTGTGTGTGTGTGTGTGTGTGTGTGTGTGTGTGTGTGTGTGTGTGTGTGTGTGTGTGTGTGTGTGTGTGTGTGTGTGTGTGTGTGTGTGTGTGTGTGTGTGTGTGTGTGTGTGTGTGTGTGTGTGTGTGTGTGTGTGTGTGTGTGTGTGTGTGTGTGTGTGTGTGTGTGTGTGTGTGTGTGTGTGTGTGTGTGTGTGTGTGTGTGTGTGTGTGTGTGTGTGTGTGTGTGTGTGTAATACTACAAAACGGCGAAGACCGGAACGAAATATAATTGATTTATCGAAGTTCCCTATATATTTGTGTTGACAATACAGCACGGGTCGATTGATACTATTAGATAATTTGTTAACACAGTTTCTGATATAAATACAATAATCTACTTTTTGAGTGAGATTGGGCAGCTTCTATCGGAAACCGTCATCACGTGACGTCGCGCGGGTTGTCATGGATACTACGCGACAAGCGTCGGCTCGCTGATTAATGCTTCAACTTCGTAAACATACAGCGGGTTATTAGCAATATACACGCGCTCTCGTCGTTATAATATTTACGTATCGTTATACGCGCTGTGGTTTGTTGACATTTCTCGCGATCCCCGCTCTGGAGCTGTCAGTACGGTGTCTGTAGTTACTGCGACTCGCCTCGGCTTCGCGCGGCAATCCTTCCGGCATTGGAATTCAGTGTGCTTCCCTCAGTTCATCACCTTTCCGTTCGTCCATTTCTCGCTTTCATTCTTTCCAGGTTGACCTGTCTTTTTCTCTTGTTCTCGCGTTCTCTGTTTCTCCATTTCACTGTTTACCTCTTCTCTCTCTCTCCCCCATCATATCTCCCCCCCCCCCCTCTCTCTCTCTCTCTTCCCACTCTCTCTCCCCACTCTCTCTCTCTGTTTGTCTGTCTGTCTGTTTGTCTGTCTCTCTCCCTCGCTGTTCTGTTTCTCTTTCCATATATATCTTTCGTTCTTATTATCTTGCTACATACATCTGTATTGTAGTCTCGTTTTCGTTTCTCTCTCGCTCTCTCGCACTCTCGCATTATCGCACTCTCGTCTCTCCCTCCCTTCTTTTAACTCTACATCCTTCTTTCGCCCCGTCTCCCTATATCGTTCTCCTTCCATTATCGTACCCGTGTCTAGGTACACGCAGTCCACCCTAGATCAGACACATGTATATATTACATGTCTACTATTAGAATTAACATCAGCGCACTTTCTTTATTCTAGGCGGTGTCCTCAGCGGTTACATAACCGCCTCGTGTCCAACAACAACAAACCCCTACACGCCGTTGACATGCACGGTACGGTACGAATACCGAACACGGTTAATTGCGATATATCTGGCATTTACGTTCTTATTTCTGATCATCATAGAAGCGAGATCCGTCGTTCATTCTGTACTCCGTGACATCCCAGTGACTGCCCTTGTCGGCGCACAATTATGATGTGATTTACGAATCTTAAACGCCGTTCAGAGATAAGGCACCAGCGATCGTTCGCTAATATAGTTGTTCGGGTCTTGTCGAAGAATCGCTTTCAATGGGTCTGTCAGGCGGCGTTATTGTGAATACATTTACGAGTGTTGAGAGACGGTTTCTGATACCGCACCTGGGGGCCACCTGCGAGCTACCGCAGCTGATCTTGTGAGAGATTGGACTCGGGGGTCACTCCAAGATATTAGGACGGGGGTCACTCCGAGAGGTTTGGACGAGGGGGTAACTGCTTTTATAACACTTGAGGTAAGTCATACTGTTTCATTCTTTGGCGGTGATGTGGACTTAACGTACATTTGAAACTAGCCGTTTGACAGAGGCCAACACATCTAACAAGACAGTGGTTTATAGCCACATTTGACAATGTTCACGACGGTTTTATGTTCACTGTGCTCCTATTAGTTCTCGTATTCACGTTTGTCCTATTTTCACAGTTGTTCCATATTCACGGTGGTCCCATATTCACAGTTGTTCCATATTCACGGTGGTCCCATATTCACAGTTGTTCCATATTCACGGTGGTCCATATTCACAGTTGTTCCATATTCACGGTGGTCCAATTTTCATAAAGAAGCTACGAATGGAATCTATGTCGACATTGAGCAACATTTACCAGCATATAGATAACGCTGTTGACAAATATATTTGAGAGGTTTCGAAATGAAATCCAATTCAGTCACCACGATTCCCATTCTTCCAGTTCCTGACATTGTCCAGGGTTTACGTCAAGGAGGGCCTCTTACATTCACTGCGTCACGCTGCGTCACGCTGGTTCACCTAATTGCGGGCGGCAACCGTTATCTGGATCGTCAACGTGAAAATTACGCTAGCGACAATAGAAATAACGGTAGTTGCGATAACAGAATGCCGCTAATTCCGAGTACCTCGCGTTGAGTGAAGCCGCGCTCTTATTGTTCGGTTATCTTGTTTATTTAAATGCACAAAGCATGTGCAATAATTAGACGCCGCAGGTAGGAGTCGTACAGAAAGGTACACGGAACAGCTAGCCGACAATGTCATCGTGGGATCAGCTGTTTCAATAAGGGGAACAAAACATACGTGTTAGTGCTATCATCCGGTGATTTTGTAATTATATGGCATGATCGTGGTCAAAGCATTGGGCAGTGTAGTTACAGTGGCGATATACAGCTGTGTACGTGCGTGCGTGAACGCGCGCGTGCGTGCGTGTGTGTGTGTGCGTGGACGTGTGCGTGTGCGTAACGTTACTTTATTTAAATCAACACCAAGTCGGTTATCTCTGGCATTCTTTGCAATCTCTCTTGAGGTCCCATTTCTTCGTAATCGTTCCGTGTTTAACGGAATCTCGCTATCAACGCAATAGCCGGCTATGTAAGAGTATAAATAGATGTCGGATATATTCCAATTATATATGTAGAAGACGTCGTATGACAGGTGGATTTTGGCCAATATGTAGTTATATAAGTATCTATCAAACCAACCTCTTGCAAGATTGTTATATTGAAGCTAGCGTTAATACTATGTTAAATAATTACGTTGAGTTTCTTAGCAGTTGAACAGGTGAAAATGTTGTGTAGAATAGCTGAAACAGTGTGCCATGGTCAGCATAGCCTTGTGTGTGTTTATTCGCATCCAAGGATTATTCTCAGCCACTAATATGTTTTATCGCCCCCATAGGTTACGCTTATTCTTATCCATGTGATGCGTTTATTCATAGCCGTGGGAAGTGTTTACTAGCAGCCATGGGACGTGTTTTTATTATAAGTAGAACAGGTTGAGTTTATTCACAATTATGAGGTAATTTATTCACAAGCACGTGTTACGTATATTTGCATCCAGTGGACGACCCGAACTGTGATATATTCTGTTGAGTAATATATGTCGAATACGGTATCTTAACACGACGAGCTCTACATTCGTTCAAGTAAATGGTGTTCAGTTAGTGTAATCGTGTCCATTTAAAAACCCTGATACGCACTTTCAGATATAATAACCGCTTGGAAAAATACGTATTCCATGGATAATCGCAATCCGTCTGGAGAAGCGAAATCAGCTTCGATAAACGTTGCCGCCTTGGGGGATAAACTCCAGACAATGTTGACGTATTTCAGTGGCAATCTCGTGTGGCAATGACATACCTAACATCTATGCTATAGCACCGTGTAAACCCGGCTCGCATGACAGACAGACGGGGCTTACACTGACGACGGTCAAAACGCAAACGAGATTTGGTCAGCAATCTACGAGCACATGTGCATGCGTGGATGGATTGCAACCACATTGGCCGTGGACGGATGTTGTCGGTTATTCTAAGGGCGAAGCGGTCAGTTGTGATCAAAGAGTAAGACCGCAAAAGATTGCCCTGAATCCGTGAATAATTTCCGACGGAGGCGCGATGTCTTTTTAAAGGTCTGCTCGTCTATGTGGTAAAACCGTGTTATAGGATATAAAGTATATCAGATCCAACATCTTGATAGGCCAAGTGTGTTTAAATGAACCACGGTGTTTTCATACAATTTGATTATTACGTGTTTAGTTTTAATGTATCCACTTGATTGGTATGTTTACCTTGCGTGTTTGGACAGTAATGTCAGCATATTACGGTCAACGTAGATTAAAACATTGTGGATCAATAAATTATGGTTTGTATGCGAACTTCCTGGACAGTTTATATTATTCTACATAACAAGATTTTAAAAGTTAAGAATATCCTATTCTGTATCTGACGTCGCTTGCGTTATAACGGGTTTGAACGTTTATATTTGGTACAACAGCAGCAGGATCACTGTTGTGTTTATTCCATTGTGTTGGGAAAAGACCGGAATCGCTATATTTTTTGCAGAAGTCCTGAAAACAGAAGGTGCTGTAGTCTGCTGAAGTCCCAGTGGAACCAAACCACTGCGCTTACAAGTATCTGTCGGTCGGTCGGTCGGTCGGTCGGTCGGTCGGTCGGTCGGTCGGTCGGTCGGTCGGTCGGTCGGTCGGTCGGTCGGTCGGTCGGTCGGTCGGTCGGTCGGTCGGTCGGTCGGTCGGTCGGTCGGTCGGTCGGTCGGTCGGTCGGTCGGTCGGTCGGTCGGTCGTCGGTCGGTCGGTCGGTCGGTCGGTCGGTCCGTCCGTCCCTCCGACCGACCGACCGACCGACCGACCGACCGTCTGTCTCCCCCTTCTCTCTCTGTCCCTGTCTGTCTGTCTGTCTGTCTGTCTGCCTGTCTGTCTGTCTGTCTGTCTGTCTGTCTGTCTGTCTGTCTGTCTGTCTGTCTGTCTCCCCCTTCTCTCTCAGTTTCTGTCTGTCTGTCTTTGTCTGTCTGTCTGTCTGTCTG
>OZ023207.1:69160882-69210882 GCA_963995525.1 Escarpia spicata
CCGTTATTGTTACACTATAGATACAGGTCCACGTTACAACGTGACGAGAACAATGTGTATTGATCTACCGTCGACTAATAGTCACAGTCGCCATTTGTCCGCGGGGTTTTCAGTTAGCTTCATGCAACGCGCGAAATCAAGCCGCCTTCTGGCCATACTTGTCAGACGCAATTAATATAATTACTTCTTCACTTCTATCTCGTTAGATTCGAGCGATTCACACGCGTGCTCGCCAGGCGGCGCTGGTGGTCGCGACATGTTTACAACAATGTCGCCTGGCCGCTTGTCGAGGTGGAGTGGCGCCGAATATTCGACATTCGCGTGTTTATTTGTACGGTGTAATTAGTAATACCAAACCTTTTAATCGCGTTTATATTAGACAGCCGCTGCGTGGTTCAGTTTGTAATAAAGCTTGCAGGGGCCGGGGGGTGTACAAGCCGAGGATTGGATGGCAAACGTCAGAGTGCTTCAAGCGTCGCGGCTTCAATCATGCACTGTTTCGGCGGCCGCGACATATTGAGTTCGTATCGAATAGTTGCGCTACAAGTCGAATTTCCAATACGCGAAAGATCGGTGTGTAAAAATGGATTCGAACTTTCTAGGATTGTGAGAGGTCTGCTCAATTAACCTGGTAAGTGGAGATGTTGTGGTGGGCGAATTATTGCGATCCGTTTACGAAGATTAACGAGTTGTTATGTGACACTCGACAGGTGTAATTACATGGACGGGTGGAATCGGAATGATAAGTAGATTATAAGTAGCAGGTAGATACTGTTAACTGCTAAAAGACAACACTTATCTGGTACACAACTGTCTAATTGGTAGCAGATTGTATTCTATGTTTGCATCTACTGTTACGTTACATACGCTAGGATGTGTGGTGTTTGGTTGAATGTGTGGTCTATAGCGGATGTTTAACATTGCTGAAAAGACAAGACATATTTTCCTGCTGTTTATGCGTTAATTCCTATTATATTGATTGCTTGTGGCGTTGACCCAGTGGACGGCCTATTATTTCGCCTCTCGTTTTTTCTCTTCATTTCAAGTTCTCGTTAATGCTCATCTATTGCTCTCTTCATCAAGGCTTCTCTTCTATATTTCTTATCTCAGGTCCCTGTAATATATGTTACCCCTCTTCTCTCCTCCTCTCTCTCTCTCTCTCTCTCTCTCTCTCTCTCTCTCTCTCTCTCTCTCTCTCTCTCTCTCTCTCTCTCTCTCCTCTCTCTCTCTCTCTCTCTCTCTCTCTCTCTCTTCTCTCTCTCTCTCTCTCTCTCTCTCTCTCTCTCTCTCTCTCTCTCTCTCTCTCTCTCTCTCTCTCTCTCTCTCTCTCTCTCTCTCTCTCTCTCTCTCTCTCTCTCTCTCTCTCTCTCTCTCTCTCTCTCTCTCTCTCTCTCTCTCTCTCTCTCCTCTCTCTCTCTCTCTCTCTCTCTCTCTCTCTCTCTCTCTCTCTCTCTCTCTCTCTCTCTCTCTCTCTCTCTCTCTCTCTCTCTCTCTCTCTCTCTCTCACGCCCTCTCTCTCTCTCCCGCTCCCGTCCTTCTCCCTACCCCTCTCTCTTTCTCTCTCTCTCTTTAATTTCTCTCTCATTTTACACATAAACACGTGCGTTTCGTTTGCATGACGTCCAATTCCCAGCACTTCTCACATGTGACAAGGGTCTTGTAGCGTATTATGGTTTCTCTAGGAATTGCATAGCAGATGCCCCAGTTTTTAAATCATCCTCCATCAGTCATCCTGGAACACACCATGGGGAGTCGAATAGGTGCGTGGGCATGGTGTCAACTAAAAGGAAAATATCAACGTTTTATTCCTTCGATCATGATACACGTGGCGTTGACGTTGAGACAATTTTATACTGTTTCTGCTTGCAGTGAACAACATATATGTTCAAGAACATATGTGTATTTGACATGTGCGACGTACGTACTAATAACATTTACTAAATCCTTCGCTGCAACTGAAATCGCATTTTTTGTAGGTACCCGTTTATTACCAATATTTTGTTTATGCTGGCAACCTTCGTAAAGTGTTGTTTTCGCACCACAATTGGAAGATTTTTTAGAAAGAATCTAACTTGTGAGAGGTGTGACCACATAGACTTGTGTTAGTGATACGCTCCATTGCAACGTGTTAGTGATAGGACTCACCACAACATGTTACTGATAGGACTCATCACAACGTGTAACTGATAGGACTCACCACAACGTGTTACTGATAGGACTCATCACAACGTGTTACTGATAGGACTCACCACAACGTGTTACTGATAGGACTCATCACAACGTGTTACTGATAGGACTCATCACAACGTGTTACTGATAGGACTCACCACAACGTGTTACTGATAGGACTCATCACAACGTGTTAGTGATAGGACTCACCACAACGTGTTACTGATAAGACACAATACAAATAGGGAGGGAGCTGTTGGATCACGAAGTGCATACACTATTCAACGTGTCCTACATAACTTGTTGCGCAACTACATTTTGCATGTATATTTAACGAGTACCGCCAGCCTGTCTCCCATGCCCTGCCAGGTCATAGATACACCACTGGTAGATAGAATTGTGTTAATAATAGAACACGCAGCAATGTAGCCTGTGTTATCAAGCATTGCGCATAACGTTGTCCAACTGTTACTCATTCGTGTGCAGTCAGTCCGCTAGATGGCACAGGTGTGTCAGCGCGCATGTCTCCAGACGTCACCACGTGTGCTACATGAGTGTCGCATAAGTATTGCGTTTCGAGTATAATCTCATCGCTGGTCTCTGTCGTTAACCGCAGATATACAAAACGACTCGATAGTACAGCTGCGTCATCGGTACATCCAATCGTGAATCGGATCCACGGAAGTTCAAATATAGAGTGTTTATACGTCACGTACTGTGCGGAAACAATCGAATAGGGATTAACCTTTACATTTCCCTCTTCTGTTTCTCCTTTTTCATTATAGAATACGTATGCTGAAGTCTTACTGCCCGCCAAAATGCGTTTAGTAAGCCCTAACATTGTTCGCAGTTATAATGTTCATGCGAGTCTAACCGCAAGGCTTTTTCATGTTCGCCGCAGTTGCGTGATTCCCACGCCCAACACAACTGATTCAGCTAACGTTCTGCTAATAATTACCATATCAGGATGATTTCGGTTTACGGAACTGACACGGTCGCCTTATTAACAGACGAACTTATCTTGGTAGCGACCGTTACGCCTATAGCCAGCTGGGATGAGTATGTGCCATTGCGTAAGGCCATCTGTTGCACAAGCATTCGTCCGCTTCCCAAATTCGGTGGTTTAATTTGTTGCGCACCAGGCTCTTCCGAGCGGCAAAGTTTATTTGCTTCACCCCAAGTACATAATTAAGTTGTGTTACATCGGTTTTGATTTTAACAAATAGGCATTATAGAAAGTAATAACAACCTTTTGTAGTATGCAACGATCCTTCATCTGCGACCGACCGACCGACCGACCGACCGACCGACCGACCGACCGACCGACCGACCGACCGACCGACCGACCGACCGAATGATTGAACCGATCGGCTAACCAAACGATAGGCCGAACGACAGAATGACATGTCAAAATATTGGCCCATTAACTATTTGGTTTATTGATAAGTAACGATCTTATACTGGGCGACATCCGATATGATCGACCAGTGCATTTTAACTCCGGTTCCTGGTATGTGTATACATTGTGTAGCAGCTCTACATCAATGGAAAGCATTCAGACAGGAAGCAAATATTTTTACGACAATTACCTTTCAAATAATTAGTTTTTCGATTATACAACGGAATGAACGCATGTGGGAATTAAATAAATTACACAGGATTCGGAAGGCAGATTGGCAATCGAAACCAAATACCGTCGATATATCCTCCAATCATTTACAGGGTTGCCATGCCCTTTCTGCATTGGAATAGGACCACCGTTGATTTTTCAATACAGCATTTCATCGCCCCGTGGAAAAGTTGTTGTTCATTTTTTCTAGGCCGTCATAAAACATAAATCATCCCTTATTTAATATATTTTGGGAAACACGCCTGGAGCTGATACCCCTTAATTTTCACCCAGCCCAGTTTCTGATTCTTGGTGCCATTGGTTAATGTACTTCGAGTACATTTACTTGGGAATGTTGGAACAGTTTATGCTGAATATAGTATTGCATTATATCTTTCAGTTGGTAACAACAAATAGACGCTGTTTGCTCGCACAGAGGCCGTTTCGCATAACACAGCAGTATTTCCAAATCAGTCATCAGACTGGACCGAAATTTATAGGTATCAGTTTCGTGTGGATTTTTCTGAGAAAAAAAACAGTTATGCCATTTTCACGAATATCTCACACGATGTCAGTTGTTTAACGTCATGTGATGATGAGATGGTATAAAGAACAGATGCGGTTACATTCAAAATCCAGCTCAAGAAACATTATAATGACCGCCTACGTAAACGTGAATCTGGCCTGTCCTCAATAGCGACGTGTTCGGTGTTCAGCAACAAACATCTACCTTAGACTCGCGGGAACTCGCAGCATCCAGATTACACAACACATTGACAAGTTTCTTGACCGAGGCGTGTTTATTTATTTATTGACTGTTGGCGCAGAATCCTCACTAACGATCGAAATAGCTAACTAGAACCAGTGCATCGCTGGCAGTGCAGTGCAGTGCAGTGCAGTGCAGTGCAGTGCAATGCAGTGCAGTGCAGTGCGGACATAAACAGGGGAGGCTGACTACAGTCGGCACGCCGTCCCAGTATGACCAACAGCTTCACAGCACGTCCCTAACACCTGGCCGAGATCAAAGATTACGATCTGATTACAGTTGATTAGCTGACACACTCTCGATTCACAAGGTGTATTGTATTGATTTAACTACAGATGCATTATGTGTATTTATTATTTTATCACTAGCCATGTCTAAGTTAGTTAGATTATATCTCGCTTTACATAGAATAGAGCGATGCAAATGTGTATATAAAGTTGCAGTACCATGGCAGTAAATGAATGCTTGATGATAATATCTCTATCATTACCACTATTATTAGTTTATTATTTTCGAAGGGGTTCGAGTGATTTGATTCCAGCGATTTCACACAACAAACATTGCACATGCGTACATGCGAGCTGTCGTGTCGTAATCGACACTGGATATATACGATTTTACTCGAAATTCATTTGGAACGAGACGAACAACATCGATTTGTAGAAGAATCTTTAACTAAAACATAGCATTGGAAACATGCTCAAAGGTCGGTAAACATTGGGTTTATATTGCAATGTGTAATAGACTATATTGTTTGTTCGGTGTTGACATAAATCCCTGGCTCGTAGATGGGTACCCTGTCGCAGATACACAGCGCAGGGCAATAATAGAACGTAGATATCCAGATTCGTCCCCAAATCGTACACATAGTCAGTGGCCACTGTGCCGCACAGAACACTAATAAAGTTAATTTCTACCAGCTAGTATGTATACTTCTGATTTCATACAAAAGTACACGTGTCTGTTAAAACCACAGAGTTCTTCAAACGATCACGTGATATCCATATTGGATGGCGTTTCAACAACGGGTACTTTAATGTGTCCCTTTGATAACCCTGACCTTAGTCCGTGGATTGTACCTGTTGCTGTCCGTTGCAAGTGGTAAGATATGTCTAGTGTGTGTAAATACATATTTAAACAACAATAACAACAATAACAACAATAACACACACAAAATACAACAATAACAACAATAACACACACAAAATACAACAATAACAACAATAACACACACAAAATACAAAAGTAACAATAATAACCCAATAACAACAGTAACAACAATAACATCATAACAACAGTAACAACAATAACAACAATAACCCAATAACAACAGTAACAACAATAACAACAATAACAACGGTAACAACAATAACTACACCAACAACAATAACAACAATAACTACACCAACAACAATAACAACAATAACTACACCAACAACAATAACAACAATAACTACACCAACAACAATAACAACAATAACTACACCAACAACAATAACAACAATAACAACAATAATAACAATAACAACAATAGCCCAATAACAACCAAATTTTGAATTAACTAATTACGTATGTGTCCTAGTTACGACAGTCTAACAAGTCTTTTTAATTGGGTTGAGCATTTTGATGATGTCAGGAAAACATCTCAGGGAGAATCATCATCACGAGGTCACAAACACAAATAATTGATGTTTCCGAGAAGCCCGATGTCGTGCAGGCGACCGTTAAAATATCTTTTAAAAAATTCTCGAGTATGATTAACTACTAAAGTAAGATGTCTTGGTGTCTTTATGTTTTTCTACAAACAACAATTAGTCAGGTTGAACAATTATGGAAATATATCATGGAATGTTTTAGGGCACATTTATGGCTTAGTTCTTCTATGGCACAGGTAAAAAATGCTTCCGAGAACCGATGTATTGTGCGCGAGGCTTCCACGAAACTGTTTTCATGCGCCGTAATACGGCGTCGAAAGAACACACAGAAACTACAGCCGGCGGACGTAATCAGGTTGATAGGCGTACGAGTAGTCACGATGTCGTATGTCACGTGGGCATGAGCGCAGGTCTGATTAAGTAAACATCTTACCGGGTACAGCCATGTCGCAGACTAGCGGAGGCAACGTACGATCCATACACACGTGTAGTGCATACGTTACAATAATAGACGGACGGACGGACGGACGGACGGACGGACGGACGGACGGACGCACGGACGGACGGACGGACGGACGGACGGACGGACGGACGGACGGACGGACGCACGCACGGACGGACGGACGGACGGACGGATGCACGGACGGACGCACGGACGCACGGACGCACGGACGGACGCACGGACGCACGGACGGACGCACGGACGCACGGACGCACGGACGCACGGACGTGCGTCTATTATTAGCTTAATGGACGTTCTTCTTCTTCGTTCGCAGCGTAACTTTTCCGTAATGGTTTGTCGATGGTTGGATTTTCCACCGAATGCTCTACCTTATGTCTAGCTAGTATTCGAATGACAGATGTCAAACCTGCAAAACCCGGAAGGCCGCTATCGTAGACGGAAGCGTACGTTTTGCGAATTGATTTGTCTTTGGTTAAATACTCAATCTAATGTCACGCTGGCATTTTAACGGCAGGTGTGTCATGCTAAAGCCTTAAAGGTTAAGCGGTAATTTAGATCAGATAAGACACTCCTTGGTGGTTTACTGGGAGCTGCTTTGAGTGCGATCTGGGTGGTGACGTATGGCGATACCGTGACCACAAGGTGATGGATTGCAATTCCAGTCCGGTTGCCCATCCCGCAGTGTCACACGCATTAGTGCAGCTGCCATTCACGGAAAGGACGTGGGAAATGTGTCTCGTACGCTAACAATAATAAAATGAGCAGCAGGCTTTCATCTGATGTGTATGCCGGGGAAGGTAGAAGATAAGGCATTAAGATTGATAGGTAGGACCTGTCTATACCTGGTGTCGGTGCTAGGAGAAATATAAGATGCACACAATGTTATTGGATGGTTATTGTTTTGCACGGTTAAAAATACCCAGGTGTGAATGGTGCATGGGATGATACGTGGCTGACTTAGCATCCATTACGACATGTTATTTCACCTAAATATGCATTTCTATTTAACTTTGGTGACATGCGGCGCGACTTGCCCCAAATAATGATAACAGTCTATAATTTCGAGGAATCCAACAAGAATACATACAACGTTGTTAAACCGACTACGTATATCACTTAAATTATCCGCACACAACAACTTTAGCATCGACAAACTTGGATAGCATTAGGTCAACTCAGTTGAGGAGAACGTTTTAATGTCTTCACGACGACATGTCGCAGAGATTGAAGTTGGAAGTGTTACCCAACATCGCGTGTCTTATTCTTTTTTTCCCGCCAGCTTATCCCCATCTTCGTGGCCGTGCCTAAACTAAAGTAGCCGATGCACACCGTTTAGTGTTGCTTCAGCGTAGGCGCTGTGCCGGAGATATTGCATCTGTAAGTTCAATACGTCCTACATGTTACGATAAGATCATACGCCCCTTGTTCTATTACGCGGCGTGTAAACAGAGACTCCCCGGACCTGCTAAATTCATTCAATAGTCCGGCGCCATTTTAATCGTCCATTTTGTGCGATCCTTTCCGGCGCTGCCTGCTCGACGGCGCATGACTGATGAATGCGCGGCAGACCCGGAAATGCGCGTATATTTCGGGCCGCAGAATTGAAGAACGAACGACGCAGTCGATATTCGCGTCTATTGGTCGGTCCGCCAGTCAAAGCCGCAGATCAAAACTGTTATGACGGCAGAGATTGCACAACAACTATAGTCGCGTCTCGTTCGATACGGCGCAAAGGCTTTGGGATTTAACAGTCGGTTGCCGTACCGCAGTGTCTCGCGGCCAGAGGAGAGACGTCAGTCGGTTGCCGTACCGCAGTGTCTCGCGGCCATAGGTGAGACGTCAGTCGGTTGCCGTACCGCAGTGTCTCGCGGCCAGAGGTGAGACGTCCGGTAGACTAGTTCGGATAACTCGGTCGAATCATCTACAACAGGTAAATATTTACTTGGCCACTCGGACAGCGCGCTGGGGCTATTAATAAGCCGGCTCTTGAGTCGCAAGTTTTTGTGTGTTTTATAGGCGTCCACTTATAAGGCTTCAGTGTTCTTGGTCGGGCCAATGGCTTCGATAACGTAGCATTGTGGAGGTGGTTTGACGGCAGGATTCGAGTGAAGTTGTCACCACGATAACCGTGAGGAGCTCAACGTGAAATTGTCGTTTTGTTTCGTACGATGTAGTTACTCGACTTCGACCTGGGATTGGTAAGTAACAACGTCTTCGCGCACTTAAAACGCCATCGGGTCATCACCACGATTCAGTCTCGTCGTATAATTTAGGATTGTCGAGTCAAACAACACGATGCAATCTCGCCTTATTTGTGGTTGTCGATTCAAACACCCAATATTGTTTCATTGATGATTTTCAGAGTTAAGCACCACGACCCGATGTTGTCGTATTTACGATTGTCGAGTCAATCACCACCATCCAATTTCGTCGTTTTTTATGATAGCCAAATAAAACACCATGATCCAATCTCGTCTCATTGATTGTTGTCGTATTAAACACCACGATCCAATCTCTTCTCATTGATGGTTGTCGTATTAAACACCACGATCCAATCTTTTCTCGTTTGTGGTTGTCGTATTAAACACCACGATCCAATCTCGTCTCATTGATGGTTGTCGTATTAAACACCACGATCCAATCTCGTCGCATTGATGGTTGTCGTATTAATCACCACGATACTATATCTTCTCATAAATGACTGACGAGTTAAACACCATGATCCTATCTCTTCTCATCGATGACTGACGAGTTAAATACCACGATCCAATTTCTTCTCATCGATGACTGACGAGTTAAACACCACGATCCTATCTCTTCTCATCGATGACTGACGAGTTAAACACCACGATCCTATCTTGCCGTATTTACAGTTGTCGTGTCAAACACCACGATCCAATATCGTAGATTTGATGACACACGTTCTTCGCTGACTATATCACTAATTATATCACCTCACTAACACCTGCCATAATACTATTGAAATTCAGACTACGCTAATGAGAAAGACGGAACCGTCGTCGTTGCCAAGTGGCTATCTTAGCGGAGGCTAAGAGAGCCACACCAGTCTCACCTGACTGAGCCAAGTCGTAGGCTGCCGTTGTTTACTGGTCATTCACTGACCAACTCGATGTCAGGTCCTTCGTATAAGTTTGTATACGTCCAACGTCACGATGATGACGACATTGATGACAACGACGTCAATAAAAAAAGTGTTGCCTATGATGATGACTGAATGAGTCATCGTGTAGTTGAATACTCCTACCTGGGGTTGCGCATCATTGTATGGCCAGGTATCTCAACTCGGCAGTGTAATTTGCTCCCCGTTAAGATAATCCGTGGTCGTCCTCTTTTTAACTCTTTCATAAGTTTGGCCTTGCGTATTTTTCGTCGACCCAAACATTCCGTGAATCACGACTTCTGCAGAACCCGTGCGGGCGTTTGTAGTCAAGGTCATTTTACGCTGATAGACTCGGTCAGTCTTATGTCGTTGATCGAACTTTGAAAGTTGTATCTGATAAAGTGCGTACATAGAAACATGTAGCCCCCCCCCCCCCCCCCGAGCGGCTGTTGCTTTGAAATCTGGGATCAATGTGTCAGTATTAACAAGAATATCGTTTGTGTTGAAACAACGTCAGCAAAAATGGAATAAAGCTTTCCTTTGTAATGTCGGCAATGTCTTGGGGCAGACGTCTCCTGGGGCGCGCTCCGACTACAAAAAACTCATACTTTTCAGTGACGGAGGTCTTTGTATAACCATGCATTAGTTATATACCCAATTACCTATGACACGCATTGACAACGTATACAGAGTAATAGGATTCAGAGTATGTGTCAATAAACATCACACAGACATGTGCACGCTTTACCCGACGACACCCCGGGTTTGTCGTCTATCCAGCCCGGTCGTTCACATCGAACGAGACACGGTTTCTCGCGCAATCTTTGTAGGCAACACGTATAGCTAGACACCCAATCGTCGTTTTATGATGCTGAATAATTGATCGTGTTTACCTATGCACGTATGTCGGCGGCTGTATTGTAATTATCACGTCTGAGGGCCGCACGGAATCGGACTAGTGACGCACATATGTTGACTTGGCAAGAGGAACCGATTTGTCACCGTGATAATCTCTGATACATTGTCTTCGAACTGGCCTCGCCTCTGACTGGGAGCCGCTGGCCGTACAATACCTCGCCCGCGAACCGCTGACGGCCATTCATATTTCCTCGGTGCAGTTAGTTGAAGCCTCATTCGTAGTTCTGGAGACGCACTAATGAATTACCGTTCGGTTCCAAGGTGACGGAGATCGTTGTGCACGTATGGTAGTGAGGAAACGGCCGTCTATTGAATCTGAAATTTACGTAACTCAAACACTGGTGTTGCAATTTCCGAATATATATATATATATATATATCAAACGATGTAAGATTCGCTTATGCCATTTCAATGATCGGCGTCATCAATGTGTGCCATTCGACGCAGTTGAGAGCACGTAGCTTTCTGATGTCCCAGGAACTGCGCAGTTGCAAGCCAACTTTGTTCAAGTCCCCGTTCAGCATCGTTGGCAATGTCACCCGAAGTCGCCTATGAAAGCCGCTCCTGTCCGGCTTGAAGTATTCGTCAATAGCAAGCTGGGCATGGACGTTCGTTAGCAAACGTAGCACGTGTCCGACGAGTCGCCACCGGGCTTTCCGGGCCAACCGGCTGATCGGCTCGCACTGTCGGTTTAACTCCGTCTGAGTCAGACCCCAGGTGCCCATGTTGTAGGTCAGCACTGTCATGACGAATGATGCATAGAGGCGGAGCCGTAGCTTCAAACTGATCTGATTCCGCCTGAACCAGACTTCCACAGCTTCCGAAATGCTACATTTGCGAGCTGTTTACGGTGTGCGACATCCTTTGCGTCTCCCAGTAATGAGCCTAACTTCTTTGTCATCCGCCACTCCTCAGGTATTCGGTTGGTGTGTCTCTGGACAGATGTTCTTTCGGTTTTTGATTCGTTGATGGCGAGGAACCATTCTACCAAGCTACATGGGGCAATTATTTCTTCAATTCGGTCCAGGAAAATTCGGGAATAACTATCAAAGTCAGTGTCAACTGCACACTCAATGTCAAGTGACAAGTCGATGTCAGTGATTGGTCGTTGAGGCAGCTGTGCCCGCAGGTTTCTCAAGGCCGCCTCAAGGTAGACGATAAACGAATACTCACCCTAAAAACACTACGGTAGTGTGTTGATTGAACTTTGTAAAGAAACAGAAACTAAGTTATTTCGGCCATGTGAAACGGCATCAATCTCTAGAGAGACTAATAATAAAAGGAAAAGTGGAAGGCAGTAGAAGCAGAGGTCGACCTATGAGACAATGTGAGAAGGACATAGAGGAATGGATGGGAGTAGACGTCTGGCGAGTGAGGAGACTGGCAAACGAAAGTGCTGTCTGTAGACAATCCATCAAGGCTGCAACGTCCGGAAATGGATATGCAAACCCAACCAAGTGTTTTCAACTTAAGCTAAACATATTCTAGAGTGTTTTCAACTTCGTTATAAAACACTCACTTGCCCAAGTTCAAAACACTTGGCTTAAGTTGAAAAAAATCATCAACCAATATTAAAACACTCTTGCTATAAAAACGTGCACTTACACATTACCTTATAGTTAAAACACTGTATGAATTTCAGACTTTCAAAACGAAAACCTTGCTGCAGCACAGTATGTTAATGTGTTTACCAACTTGACCAGATTGCTTTCAAGTTACATTCAAAACACTATAGAATGTTTTCAATTTTGGCAGTGCTTTTTAAATTCTTACACCGGCCAGGGGAAAATTCAAGCGTAAATATTTGTATTTTTATACAGTATGTTGACGCAACGCTCGGAGTTGTAGACGACGTATTAGTGTATCACGAATTTATATAAAGGGAAATAGTAAAAACCGCACAATAGCACATAAAAACTGGAAATATATGCAATAGAATCGTGTTGGTTCACGGGCATAAAACAAGACTATTCTTTCCATTTAATGTATTTGATAGAAAGTGGTTAGATTTAGGAATACGCAAAAATGCGTCGATATTCTTTAGCTGTCGTGCTTTACTTGAGTCGAGGGTGGGTGTTTTGTACTTATATTGTTATATTCAGAATGATGCACGCCCGTCCAGTGATCTGTAAATCTACTGCAGCACGTTACTTTCTATACTAGCAAAACGATACGAAACATTTCAGAATCACGACAAACCACATTGTCCAGGGTGGCGTGATATTACTTCCTCTTGGTGTATGTGAGAGTCTACATTAGGGAGCGGCAGCATTGTGGTTAGAGCGTCAGAGTATCAATCTAGAGGACTACAGTTTCGACACCTTTAAGATTCTCTTGCTGCCCTTATAAAGATTGGGCCATCTCGTTTATTCCACGTTGCTTCAGTTCACTCAGCTGTGTAAATAACTGTGATTTCTATATGTGAACGAACTTGTTTTACAACAATTGCAGCGTAGCTGAATGCTCCTTAAAGAAATCAAGTTGGTGTTTGAGTGATCGTGAAATGTACATCTATTTGAGCTCGATGCCATGCTAGATAAGATCTCACCTTTACGGTATGTACAGACTGAACAAGTCACGTGACCGATTTATCATTCAATGACTCGCACACTGTTGGCTATTAGCAAACCAAATATGTGTTTTGTTGTCTACTGAAGGGCGGTGTGTTGAATTACACGCACCATGTCACACTTGTTTCGTCTTGCTGTGTTTTGCTGTGAGACGTTTTCCCGATCTAGTCGTTCTATTGTGCTCTCTTGCGATATATCGTTCGATCAGTTGACCTTAATTGATCTATTCTCTTCGGGTCTTGTGTCTACATAATAGCATCGTGATTGTATGTAATCCTTGTCCATCACCCGGCGCAGGCTGTAGCATTGGCATCACGGACCGCGCGGGTTGCTATCTGATTCATGGTTCTACAATAGACACGATATTGTTATTATGAATGCGAGTGCTTTGCTACCGTATCGCTCATATCATATTTACGTATCGCTTTTTTAACGCGTCGTGTTTCTAAGTAGTTGTTTTTGTTACATTGTAGAACGATAAACTTGATGTCTTTATTATTTGAAGTTTTAGCGTACACGAGATGTATAAAACGTGATGTCATTAAGATTGATGGCAGTTTACCAATGCCGCTGAACAGGACAACAGGCATATCAATAATATACATATCAATACTGATGTGACTTACCAATACACAGTTCACTAAAATCATCACTGTTGTGATATAAGCTGTACACACTTAATTTACTGTGCGGTATGTGAATAATTAACTGCACTAAAAATCGCCAGTAATGTGATTTAAGCAGAATTAATTATTCATATACAACTCGCGGTGCAGTAAAAAAATCATTACTACTACGTTTAAATAATAGTTCACAGATATTGAACTCCCGTTACTTGCAAAAACGCACGTCACGACTGTGATTTAATTATAATTAGTTCACATATATAGTTTTAGTGTTACATGAAAAACGACACCAAGTGATTCTACTAAACTAGTTCCCACTTGTGTTCTCGAGTTACCTAACAAACCTAAACGTAGATACATGTGGGAAATGTAGTCATCATATTCAAATTACATCGTAGGCCCATACGCCATTATTTTGATTTGAGTAAATTAATTCGCAGTCACCGCACTCAAATTGCGTCAAGTGCGTTGCCATGGCGACGTAATTGGGTTATAACGTCGGTCACCTTGTTGCAGCTTCGTTAAAGGTGAAATCTTTGCGATTCGATGCAACTATTTGTATGTTACCACAGTAAGCAAACATTCGCGAAGAAGCAATGTTGATATATCGTTGCTGTGGTTGTTGAACTGTCAACGTAATGTCATGTCCGCTGCTGTGCCGTCGCGGTGTCAGTATTATAATTATGTCCCGTTTTTGAGTTGCGTTGCTGTAAACAGACCATTGTCTTGTGTATCATACTTGCCAAATGATATGATGTATATTAAGGCTGCCTTGGTGTAAAGATACCCGTTGTATTACTTGTCATACTTGTCAAATGATATAATATAGTATACGTCCGTTGTTAAGGCTGCCTTGGTGTAAACATATCCGTTATACTACTTGTCAAATGATACAATATAGTATACGTCCGTTGTTAAGGCTGCCTTGGTGTAAACATATCCGTTATACTACTTGTCATACTTGTCAACTGATACAATGTAGTATACGTCCGTTGTTAAGGCTGCCTTGGTGTAAACATATCCGTTATACTACTTGTCATACTTGTCAAATGATACAATGTAGTATACGTCCGTTGTTAAGGCTGCCTTGGTGTAAACATATCCGTTGTATTACTTGTCATACTTGTCAAATGATATACTTAGAACATTATGACCGTTGGTACGTTTGTTGTATTGTTAGCACAATGACGGAAAATATGTTAAAACGTACACCTGTTGATAAGTAGGTGTCGTTGATCTTCCTCTGGAAACTGAATGGCGGGGTATTTAAAATAGTTTGTGGAATGATCTCCCAACATTTTCGGGAATAGTACTTGGTATAACTGATTACACAATAAGAAAAACAACAACAACAACATCATTAACGTCATTATCAGGAAAAATAACAGGAACATTCAAAATTATTATAAAGTATACAGTGCACTGTATTCCCTTTCCGAAACACAGCCGTGGAATTTACGACCCGAAACCCTGCACCGGGAACACTGTATGGATTGCAACCCTAGACCACAAAAGCAAATTACCAGTATTTTAGTAACCCAGAGACCATTTTTACAGGTAGGGCTGATGTTCTGCACCTGTCAGTGTATTCGTTTGTTAGAGGCGTTCCGGAATTACGTGCCAGCTGGGGCCTGTTTCGTGACGCGTACTTAAAGTTACGCAATTACTTAACGTCACTTGTTTGCGTAAACTCCTATGTTCGCTCATATTAAACAAATCGCGTAATTTACTAAGACAATCATCTTAGCGTTAAGAACGTTCTTACCCGCTTCATTAAACCGGCCCCAGGTGTGCGAAGTTCGAGCATCGTCGTTCCTAGAAGCGGCATCATCGAGTGATCTGTAGAACGCGGAAGAGTTCGTGCGCACGAAGACATTTGGTGGAATTGTGCGGACGGACTCCTTGCAGCGTGTTGCCATGTTCTCTACAGTAATATGTCCACACTTGGGTTAGTTTCAAGTCTACCGGTTGTTCTGTTATTCCCGCGGGGAATGTTGGGCAGATAGTTCGTTGTTTGGATAATGTCGTATTCTGCTTGTCTCTAAGACGAGAAAGGTTGGTGTATATTTTCGTTGTTTGTTGCAGCGTTTTGATAGGCAACCTTCGTAGTTTCGTAAGATTTAACGGTGACGCAAATGTTTATTTACGTAAAACAGGTTCCTAGTTCGTTTGTGCTAAATCCATAGATCGTTAGTATTAAACTTGATATGTCGATGTGATAACTATAACGATATCACCTATATATTATATCAATCGTTACAAGAAGTTGTAGCAAGTCTCAGAGCAGCCACGAATCCGTGACGATGACCACTAATTATTTCTCTACCGCTCAACTGTCGTTGCTTCCATATGGTCCACTATGGTCCACTATGGTCCACTATGGCTAGTGCAACATATTTTAAATGGCGATTCATTAAACCACAATGTGTCGTAATAATGTCTATTTTACGTTGTATAACATGAATTTATAATAAAAACTACAATGCCTTGTATCAGCAAAACAAAAACAAACAAACAACAAGAACGGAACATTGCATGTGAATTATCGAAAGCCTAACGCCCTACAAGATTTGCCATAAACACCGTCAACGACCGCTCTGTGATTTATTGGCAAATTTCGCGGAAAACACCCCGCTTGTTGAGCGTAGATTATCGACGTTATATCGCTCCTTGGCAGATCGTCTCGTGAAGCTCTCGTCGTTGGCAGAGTATATCGACATTGCATCACGGCTCGTCCCAGCCCCGAGGCTAGGAAACGTCACAATATATTAGGATCGCGGGTGTGAGCTTATGGCTCGGTGCTGATAGTCGGAATGGGCTGTCTGGTAGGCCCATCGCGGCCCGGATATGCGGGTGAATGACTAACGGTGATCGGGAGGCGCTAACGGAAACTGACACCGGATGAGAGCACAGTTAACATTCGTGATGTGTTACATACAGATGTAGGATCTACAAAAAAATATATATTTATTACGAAGTAAAAACGTTGGTGTTAAGTGGGTGCAAATGAACAGGCTTATCGGTAGGCTTCTAGTAAAAAGTATCGGCAGTGAGATGGTACTGTTATTGACGAATTTACTTCGATGAGTGATTTTTGCTATTAAATGGTAAATATCACTCCGCCAAATAAACGTGTTTGTCTTCCCATAAGATGTAGTGTAAAATCAGGATTCTATATGTACGGAATAGCATGCGGAATGATATGCGGCAAGACAGTAAATATAGTGTCCAGTGGAGATTAAAAAGAGTAGTTCCGTAAGTACTTAGCCGGATGCGTTTTTTTTTCATGCGGATGCGGAAATCGAATTGCTCCGTGTAACGATTCGAATCGTATCCGCACTGGAATTGGATAGGAAATCCCCAAAAGTGACGTCACTACGGGGCTGTTTCCGGTCCGCTTGTTGTTTCCTTACATATGGAATCCGAGTTGCACATGGCTGTTCTTGCATATATTGATGGCCACCGTGCATGCACGCGTAATAAAAGAGTTGTATATATGTTTTATTTTATACAGAGTTGACAGTTGGCGACCATATACTCGACGACTGAAATATGATCGCCTCAGTCTTATCTTCGTTGAGCAGAAGTTTGTTGTTAGTTAACCACTGTCAATGCGTTGAAGTGCATCTCTGTGTTGGGATGGTGGACACTCAGCGTAAAGGTTGAGTGTCGTCAGCGTATAAGTCGTACAGAAGGTTATGACGCTTGAAGATATCGGCAATTGGTAGACAGTACAGATTGAACAACATGGGACCGAGAACGGACCCCTGCGGGACACCTGCTGTGATGTTCGTCGAGTAGATGTATGTTGTCTTAACTTTATGGCGTTTGTTCGACCCACCAGGTATGACGTAAACCACGTGAGTACTGTTTGACCCAGACCAATATCTCAGAGTCGCTGCAGCAAAATGGCATGATCCAGCGTGTCAAACGCAGTACTGAGATCTAACAGCACGAGCAGGACTCCGCGCCGGGCATCAATTGCTTGAGTTATGTCTTCATGGATACGCACAAGCGCAGTCTCGGTACTGTGGTTCGGGCGGTAAGCACTCTGAAACGGGTCATTGAAATAATTCCCATCCATGTAATCGCGCAATTCATTTGCAACGAACCGTTCCAGAATCTTCGATACAAAATTTATTGTTCGATTTAGGACGATAGTTAGTGAATACGTTAATGTCGAGACAGCGTTTCTTAAGTAATGGTGTTATTAAGGCATGTTTCATATTCGGCGGTACGATGTCTGCCTACAGAGATGCATTGATAATGTCAGTGAGTATTGGTGCGAGCAAGTCGATGTTGTCTTTCAACATGCCTGTCGGCATTGGATCTATAGATCACACGTCTTAGTGATAGATAAGCGAACGATACGCATGATGTCCTCCCTGGTAGTAGGCGTGAATTTCGTGAATTGCGCATGTACTTCATCACTCGACTGTCGTTGTTCGAAGGCATTTTGCTGAGCGTGTGAATCGATGGTACGATGTATTTCACCAACTTTATTGGTGAAAAACCTGTGAAATCGTTCAGCGAGAGCAGAATCATCCAGTGAGTCGGGTAGCTGAGTGGATGTAGGTCGCCCACGGAGGGCGTTCGTTACACAGAACAACTGTTTCATGTTATGGCCGGCATCTTTTATCAGCGTGCAGTAATGACTCGACTTTGTGGCGCTGAGTTTTCGTCGGTAGTCATCTCGCAAGGTCGTGAAGATCTGTCTGTGTACAGTGAGTTTTCGTCGGTAGTCATCTCGCAAGGTCGTGAAGATCTGTCTGTGTACAGTGAGTTTCTCTTATCGCTATCGGCGTTCGGCGCGGCCGAGGTTGCGGTTTGCTTCCGCCAGTTCTTCTGTGCGCCACCGGGTTTTCGGCGAACCGTGATGATGCGGTTGAAGGCTGGCGCGTGTTTGTTGACGATCCTGGCGATCACGGTGTTATAAGTGTCCAGGTCGCCAGTGGTAGGAAGATTTGTAGCGTACGCTTCACGGATGTGGGGTAAGACCACATTAAGGATTCGTCCGCCATTATTGATCGAAAGAGTGCCCTTGAAAATACCGTTTTGGTGTCATGTGTGAACTTTTTTAGCACTTTGACATGGGACATATTGGTCCCGTGAATATCTAATGTACTACTGCATTAGATCTTTCACGAGGTAGCAATAAATATACGCTAGTCGTTCGCCTATTCGCACAGTTGCTATATTGCAGAACGCACCAATATTTCAAAATCCGTCACCAGATTGGGTCGAAATTGAGGGATATCAGGTGTGGGTGGATTTTTTTGAAAAGTGATGAGGTAAGAGAATCACGAATTTTCCACAGCACATGGAGGTTAAATATGCTGTGAAATTTTCAAGAAAATTTTAGGACAAATTTTGAAGGAAATGAAAGAAACGTTATAATGGCCGCCTCTGTACAATCTAAATGTGGACTTACTCCATGTATTTAGCGAAGGATCGTTTATCGATCGACGCATACTTGCGATACTTCACACAGCGTTTTGCGAGCACCTAACCAAAGTAAAGTTTACCGAGGTCAATCAATCAAAGGAGTATGTGATATATATTGATATGTATGTATATATATTATATGTATATGATATATATATATATATATATATATATATATATATATATAATATATATATAATATATATATATATATATATAAATATATATATATATATATTTATATAGGTATATATATATATATATAATTATTACTAAAACACCAGTATAATTATAGTTTTCCTTCCGCATGGAATGTAAACAAGTTATTCACCACGCACAATGAAAATAAACCGATAATAATCCCATTTATATTTTAAAACATAATCCGTTAAACACACTAGTGCGGTCATAGTGTTATACTAATTATAGGTTACACACGACTGTACGAAAAAGTTGACATTGTGTGTCTTTAAGAGGTGGTCTCTCAATAAAAATGCGGGGTGTTGGCCTCTTAACCAGGTGGGAAGTTGACCCCAAAATCAGGAGGGAGATAGCGCCCTATGCCACAACCCTCGCTAATCCAGTCCCGTGCTAATCCAGTCCCGAGCTCATGCTGGCGGAGGAGATATCTCGTCGTGGGTGCAACGGATATATGTTCAGCCAACGATCTCAGTGGCGACCGACCCAACAATGACAATCGTTACCAGTGCAAACGCGCGCAGTGCGCTGTCAACAATGACGCGCTGTGTCCAAGTGCGATAATTATGTTTGTATATTATGATTAGCGAGCATGGCTGTTCGGTGCGATCAGGTTGTGCAATGTTGCCGCCCGTTGTGCGATTATCGTACCCGTAGATACTCTGGTAACAATGGCAACAATGGCTGTGATACAATTGTATGTTCAGTGGTGGTCAACGTTACTATTATAGAACTAGAAGTCATGCAATCGTGATGTTTGCTCATGCATTTAGGCGCCGTTATATTTAGAAGTTGAAACGCTAGCGCGGAGATTTCTAGCAAATTATTGTTGGCTATGGCTGTTTTTTGGCAATATTCAAACACCAACGATAATATAACAACTATATTCGGTAAATTGGTGTATTATCATAGACAGATGATGTTTTATTTCATATTACGATATGGCGTGTGTGTGTGTATATATGTGTGTGTGTGTGTGTGTGTGTGTGTGTGTTCGCGCGCGTGTGTGTGTGTGTGTGTGCGTGAGTGCGTGCGTGTATTTGGGCTGGTCACCCGTTTTGTGACCGATGCTATAATAATAATAATAATAATAATTTAACCGCATATTCGGCGCCATAAATCACGTAAGTATGGCCACTCAGAGGCGCATTGTGTACAATACTAAAACATGGAATGCAATAATTACTGATCTTAATTACGACAACGTCACAAACGACGATGTTCCCAATGTTGACCCAACGTATAACAGTGCGCGAATCGATTAAACGGGGCGAGTATGCTATGCTTAGGGCGTTTAGAATAGCAGTGCCCGTACGCTATGCTTAGGGCGTTTAGAATAGCAGTGCCCGTACGCGAGTGGGTCAAGCTGTCCTGTTGTACGGGGTAAATGGGCGCCTTGTCGTCAAAGCGCTGCTGTTGTAACAGTTGCATAACCTAGCTGGTCGGTCCGATAACTTGTAGACGGACCGGGCGCCGGTGAATAGGCCCGGTCAAGGCCTGCACTAGTGGGGGACTAGGCGAGGTGGCTTTGTTAGTGTTGCGGCGACCGAGGTCGCCGTGAATGGGAGTAGATTTGGCGATAGTCGGCTGTGACGCACGCAAGTCGTCTCAAGGTTGTAGAAGCTGTACTTATGACAGCGTATAGACGGAGAGCGCGTATGTGTAAAGTGCAGACGTAGCCGCCTGGTCGGGTAAAGACGTCGTCTCATTCCCTTCTCTCTGTCTCGGCAGACTCTGGCGCCGCCGGGGCCACGATCGGAAGTCGCGTCGACGCGTGCGCACAAGCCGCCTAGCCGCACGACGCCACTCTGTGGGTCTGGCGCTCACCAAGGACTCACGCTGGCTGGAGCATACACGTGACCATTGCTGACCATCAACGCTGACCGCTCCAGGTAAGACAAGATTTTGTTTACTTGCTCGTTAGCGGTCTCTGTGCATGCCGTTTGTGTGTAGTAGGGCAATGGAGATCACGCTATGTGCCTATGCAGGCAACTCATGGACCATGTCCACGGATAACGCAGGACAGTTTTACCGTAATCAGGATAACAATTAGGCTTCGTAACAATCACATACTCGCCAAAGTCCTGTTCAGATATTACGCCGGTACGTGGTAGTTGGTATATATAGAGAGAATATATGCTCTGTGAGAACACGACAGGTTATACGTTTACATCCTGTGTATACGTGATGTTTAATGTATCATCTGAACGACCAAGTCCCTAGATCCATACACACAGTGGGTCCGGTAGGTGACGTGACTACCGTCAGAAAAATCCGGAGGAATATAATCACGCCATCGCGATAAGTGCATTACACAAGTATACCCCCACATTCCAGGTGCTTCTCCAGTCGGTAGGCTGTGTATGATGGTTTTATATTAAACAGCTGGATGGACGGTCGGTCTACGGTACAAACTGAGTACGCACTGGTCACGAGGTGACTCCACTGAGCCCTTGTGCCAACGGTAGAAGAAAGTTGGATTTTTTGTTCCCCCCTCCACCCACCCACCCTCTCCCCACGCTATTCTCCCACTCAGCCCCATCCCAGCTGAGTCCTAGAGATCTACCGCCAACACGGCATTACAAAATATCGTTTTATTGAATTGTCTTAAAACGCACTCCCATGAACTCAAGCCTATGGCTAAACTTATCCGTTAACGGTCAATGCACTTTGCATTCTGTGGCTTTGTTCGCAGACAACGACGTTAATTGGCACAGGAAGCCCACCGTGTGAGCGTCAACGTTGACGTGTTACATTTTCACATTATTCTGCTAAGTAAACTTTGAGAAAAAAACATTTCCGCAAAGAAGCGGTGAAAAAACAGCAGTTCTTTCCCACGTGCATACGCATCACTCACTCACCCATGTCGGCCATTGGGGTCGAACATTAGTGGCTTCAATCAACCGTCTCCAGATCCCTCTGTCTGCCATTGCCGTCTTCAGCTCCTCCGTCTCTAGACCCACACCTTCCTTTAAGCAGTCGATGTAAGTTGCTGATGGTCTTCCTGCCTTGGCTCTTCCATGTGTCTGTTGCAACAAGATGGTCTTAGGTGCCATTTCATCCTTATGTCTGCAGCAGCGTCCAGCAAATCTCAATCGTCTTCTTCTTATTTTATCAGTGACTTTACACATTCTACTGTATAGTTCTATGTTTGTCAAATGCTGTTGCCAGTGAATGTTAAATGCGGCTCGAAGCATTCTTATATAACATCCGTCTAGTTGTTTGTCAAGTTTTTCGTCATTGTCCATGTTTTGCAAACGTAGAGTAGCACAGACTCTACTGTTGCAATAAACAGTCGCTACTTGAGTGGGAGTGTAGATGTCCATATTATGTTTAGTTGGTTGAGTGCTCTCCACGCCATTCCCTCCTGGCTTTGATATCTTTGTCTGTTGTGCAGACCCAGGAGCCAAGGTATTTGTAATCTTCATCCTTCTCTAAAACAGCTCCTTCCCTGGAAACGATGCTGGTGTTTCCTAATTGGTTGAATGCGATATATTTGTTTTTTCCCCAATATTAATCTTTAAACCAATCCAATCCTGCACATGAATGACATGCCGTTTCCACTCGTGTTAGAAGCTCCTGTGCCTGGTTGATCACTTCTGATAGTAGCGCAATATCATCCTCAAATTAGAAATCACCTCAGGTTTATCACGTTTGCTATTCCTTCTTGTTATCTGGAATCCAAGTTCCTCTTCGCTTCCGTCGATAGCTCGCCGCAGTGCATTTGCATATCCATTTTACAATCCAATTGAACACTTCGCTTTACGTACGCCTACATTATTTGTCGCGTTATTGTCGTCGGCCGTTGATGTGGTCTTTTATTGAACACTATAATATGATTGCTACAGTTAATCGTTAGCCATAGTTTGCGTCGCTATAGAAACGATTGATCAGAAAACCTGTAAACGACTCAATGTTCGCATTCAGTCGGCGAAAATCCTTGGCAAGCGGAAAACAAAACATTAGTAGTTTGCAGTTGTTGGCATAGAGCAATAACGTCTGGATGCCAGCCTTGGTAACGCAGTCAACAGTTTAAGTGCCGCCACTCGAAGTTTCGAGTACATATAGGCTAATAACACGCGTCCAGATTATTTAAATCTATCTCCGCACTTCGATTTTTCGTCTGGTTCGTTACTGAGTCATTTACAAAAAATCGAATCTACTGTACCATAGCTATCGGCAAAGATTGAGCAACTTCGGTACTGATTTAGTTTTAATAAAATCAGCGGACAAACTATTAAATTAGATTGACCAAAATCTACATTTAATGAAACTCGACTGGAAAATGGCAAAATGACAAGTCCGCATGCTATATCTGAAATCTTGTTTAAATCAATTACTTATATTAAAATAAAGTTCGTACCCTGTCATTAAACCGTCTACGCATATTATTTAGTCAAGTCAGTCTTAACATAAATAAAGCTGGTTCTCGATCGACTAAATCAATACGAAAGGGATTATAGTCGGTTTACGGCATACATGTTATCTTTATCAAACCATTACGTGTCGTGGCATTATTTAACAAGGTTAATCAAATTCGTGTACACTCGGAACGTGCGCGGCACCAAGACAGTATACTGACCGTGGGAATGATGTAATTATGCCCCTGACTACTGACGTACCTGCACTTGTTTCTAAACTGATTAATTAATGCTCACACGCGTTCAAGTAAACGCGTGGTGACTTGCCCAAGCGTCTGCATATGCATGCGATATACAAACACATACACGTGGTTTACTCACGTATTTAATAAAGGTACAATGCATAGTCTACACATGCACGTGATACGAACGAAGCCGCGTTGATTTGGAAGCCAGTACTGGGACATCCGGCTTACAATAGGTGTAATGCACATGGGATGTTACAGTAATCGCAGTATGCGAGCTGTCTTTACAATGAAAATGTGTTTAAATATATAAACATGTTTAAACACAAAGCTACCCCGATGTGCATTGCCTGATTCTGGCCAGCGCATGATGACGCATAGGAACGATTAATCGTGTCTAACATATTATCCTAGATCCAACCCTCCGATTCACTTTACATCCACCGTCCATGTTTATAGAACTGTAGTCGAATTACCAACGCCTCCCTATTTGTATAGCTAAGTGGACATAGCTGACTTCAAAGCAACCAGTTTATCGCCGTGTCAACGTGAAACATCTTATCCACGTCCGGTAATGGCCGACTGATTGCCGTAACCTTGCATCCTCCTGTACGTCGCCTGGGGATTTATGGGTAGTCATCAGAGCACAGGCCACTATTGATTTTTCTACACGAGAGAGCATAACTTGATTTTTGCGCCTTCCAAGAAGCGTTGACCGTGACTGATGCGGAGGAATATTTATATAATTCGAAGACACCAGTGGCTCTGGAACTAAGGTGAGAACTACAGGGGGTCAACAGGACCCCCCAAATTCACCCTTCACTCTTCTCTTGTTATATATTGTTATCTCGAAACAAATCTCACTTCGCAGTTCGAAACACTGGGACCGGAAATATATAAAGTGCGGATGTTCACAACTGGCCCGAATAACTGGTGTGACATGTGTAGGGCATGCCTTAAATTAGTTATCCCAATATATTATTATTACTACTATTATTATCGTCATCATCATCATTAATTTATTTTACATATCTAAAACTTAATAACCCACTTATTTCGACTTGAATTGAATTGGGTTGGTGTGTTCGGTTGGGCGATGTTTACGTACACGTGACGATAGGAATCCGTGTCACATATTCATGTATTCGTGTATTTTGCGTTCGAGTACAACACGTGGCCATGTGCTACTTCGTTGGAGTACATATTACACGCAATAGCCGTAACGAGGACCATACAATGTTTGCCGGTGCAAAAGGGTTAATGCACGTTCTTCTCGGATGCTATTGATGTGTCGCTGTGTACGCCTGATGGGCTTTCGTGAGCTTTATTGCGACATCAGACCGTCGGCCTTACGCTGCATGGTGATTTCGTTTGTCAACGATATTGCAAAGTTATTACGCCAACACCATGTGATGGGTTTTAAAAGACGCCTTGCACGAGAAAACGTGAGTAATCTAAGAAGGTTTTGCATGCGTCACAGACGTGTTATTTGTGGGCAACCTAATGATGTCTTTGGTTCGTTTGATTGACGGCAGCTGATGGAATTTTTTGGAGTTCCTCATTCCGTAGATGTGTGCTCAGCCGTGCACTGACTTCAACGCCGTGATTGGTGTTTGTCGGGTAATAGGAATGAAACGTGGCGCGCATCCTTCCGTGTGTGTGTGTGTGTGTGAATATTTTACCAACATGCTGAAATAGTGTCGACAAAAACACGTCTTTGCAGCTCTAGTAAACGTGCAGCAAATGCGCTCACCCTCAAAATTGGAATTTTTTGCAAACTTTTAATACGCCAGATATTACGCTGTAGTTCACGGCATCTCCTCACGACAATACATACACGTATTCAAATCCACATCACACTGCAACATGTCACTGGCAAACGTCATCCAACCGTTCCAACCTTGCAGGCTAAACACAGTTACTACGTGACAAATAGCATCAACCGAAATATGTTTACAAGCTTATTTTAGGCCCTACATTCCGGAAGCGCAATTGTGGTTTGAATTGTGAACCACAGCCGAATGCAAATTACGTGGCACAAGTTGATCTATAATGCAAAGTTGCATTTAATCCACCTCTTGCGGTTCTAATTTGCATTTGGTGAAGGGTTGCACGCCGTGTCATGTGAGTTGCAATGGGCCTTCGAATGACGCAAAGTTATGTGGCTAGTGCATCGTAAACAGCTAATCTCATAACAAGAATCTTGTTTCTATAAGTAAATTGGTAATGATTATACATTTCGTTGAACTTGTTAGACGTCACTCCGAGAAAGCCCTAAGGCCCTTTTGATGTTGTTTAACTGCGCAGACTTATTATTTCGTTCGTGGGTGTTATTTGCCTCGTTATAATATGGTAATTCAGGGTGTGGCAATGTTCATTCCTAGCGCATGCTTCTTTTTTTCTACCGATACGTTAACGAGTGTCGTGGTTTGCAGTCAGATATAGTTATACATGTTTTGTTCCTAATCACCACATACCTTACAAATTAACAACAACTATAACGCCTCTTCTATAGACAACCAGAACTGGCGCGGGAGTAACTCAGCAACGCTTTTGTCTTTCTCTTTTTGTTCACGTAAACATGATAAGTGGAACTTTGTATTGCACCGACGGTCCTGTAGCACCTGTTCGGTCGATAACAACCTCGATCGATGGACTGGGTACAGAGCATAGGTAGAAAAGGAGTTTGTGTGTGCGTGTGTGTGCGCGCGCGCGTGTGTGTGTGTGTGTGTGTGTGTGCGCGCATGTATGTGTGTGGTGCGGATGTGTGTGCGTGCGTGTGTGTGCGCGTATGCGTATTTGAGAGTGTGCTTGCGTACGTGCTTGCGTGCGTGCGTGCGTAGGTGCGAGCATGTATGCGTGCGTGTGTGTGCGTGTGCGCGTGCGCACATCAGGATGTTCTTGCGTGCGGGCGTGCGGGCGTGCGGGCGTGCGGGCGTGCGTGCGTGCGGGCGTGGTGCTTGCGCGTGGGCGTGCTTTCCTCACCTCACACTAATAACGTTACCTTATTTTGTGTCACAAAAAGAGGACCGGTTAGACTGGCCAAAACGCAATGGCTCATTATAATGTGCTGCGTTTATTTACCTCCCGGTTCGTTACTTCGTTTATTGTGTCCGTAATATCGTGTATTATCTCTTACATAATCTACAGCCCTGACGCTACATCCACCACAGATAACACGATTACAGTCTGTGTCGGATCTTTCACTGACACATCAGTGTTTCTTTCTGCTAGTTATATAATTAAGGTGCTATCACACTATCAAATCCTAGACAAACCACTTCTAGCCGTGGACAAAGGGGGTCGTCTATACGCGCCGATTGTTCAACCTACAATAGAGAACTACAGTTTCTCTTTACGGTACTTATTTTATACCGATGTAATATCTCATTTGCTGTTCCGTCACACACACGCAAACTCATACATTCAAGTATCTGCATTTATAAATGTCACCACGTCCGTTTGTATTGAAATAGTTAAGTATTAATACGTACAAGATAGCGAGACACGGAAGAGTGACAACAGCAATTTGTGATCTGTGTTCTTCAGAACATTTGGAAACGCTGTGTCAATGTATCTTTGCTCGTCATTGCAATACTGTCATAGCCAGCTGGTGGCTATCTGGTGTCCTAGTTTATGGTAGAAATAATGACTTAGTAGTAACAATAATGAATTTTACTTAAACGCTGATTTCAATAGTGTGTACTGCTACTCTAAAATTAATCATTATTTCAATACATGTAACTTATTGATGTAAACGTAGATTCAGCGTGAAAGAAATGTTAGTGAAACTTCGTTAAAAGGGCTAGGTTATGTTCAAGTGGTGTATAATAAAAACGACACTACGCGTTTACAATAAAATGAGACTATCAGGTAGTAGAGTTGTAAGACAAATAAAAACACAGTTAAATAGATATAGATTATACAAAGAGTAGGAAGATTACATTAAATTCTAATTTAAAATACAGAGTAATGTATTTCGAGGCGTGCGTCGAATGCGTCTATCATAATGACGAGTTGTATAGTTCTTTAGGCAATGCATTCCGTAGAAGTGGTCCGGCTTGGTAGACAGATCATTGGCCATAACGCAGAAGGTTGTATGGCGGCCCAGTTAGAATGGCGCGACCTTCAGACCGCAGTGACCGGCGCACGTAGCGTGTGTTCAGTGACGCAGGGTACGCGGGTGTGTCTCTCTCTTCCATGTTCGTAACTACTTCATTCAGGGTACAAACAATTCTAGAAAATGGTACTAACTTTACCGGCACTCATTCCGTTTATTGATATATAAATCACAAAACCTGAAGTAAATTAATTACACGTCATGAAATATACGTTGTGCCATTTATCCCACCTTACTCCGTCAATCTTGAGAACACGTATCTAGCTCATCTATTCCGTGGCGACCAAATGCGGAACCATTCCGTGATTGCGCTTGTCGCCGCCACGCAACGTTAAAATGCAGACATCGCGCGATTGAATTCTGACCCGGATTGTCGTGATGAATGCTGCTACCTGGCTGGGTAATTTACACCTTCACCGGACGTCCAATTATCGCTTTCGTCTCGGGATTGTTGTCGTTGTGGCGCTTTAACAATGCTCTCGTCAGGAAAACGTAATTTAACACGCAAGGCGGTACACACAATAATGCTAGCTGAGCCGCAGTCTGGTTGTTACGAGACAAGTCAAGTCGCACCAAAGATAGATGGGATATTATTTCACGCAGACGACGGCATGTGCGACGCATTAATAGGTATATAACTATCGCCTTTTAATAGTCCATAGTGCGCAAATATTCACTGTTCCACCGTTGGTAAGTATCCTGTTTGAACACTGCGTGTGTATAGTTTGCCTGTAATTTGCTTACATTGGTACAGATTTAAATGTACACATCTTGATCGATGTCTTAAATACAGTGCGACGGTTATCTGTTCAATGTTTCGACTTTACTTATTTTTGCAATATACGCGCTTTACTATAGTGGACTCGTTGTGACATTGAACTATACAAGTAGTCGAATAATTCACGGATAGGTTGAGTTGATCACGTGATTTGCCCAGAGGTCTGGTGCAAATTGTCTTCATGACTCCTCAGAATCGGATGCTGCACCAGAAAGAAGACCTTTCCTCGCCACTGCTCGTCGATTGATCAGCTGAGCATTTTGCGAACGAAGCCAGATTTTTCTCGTTAAATCCGCCAATCTTACTGCGAATTGATTTACCGGTCATTTTAGCGCTTAAGTGGAACTGCGAACGCCATTATCCCCGTCAAGTCGCCGCCTTCTCGCGCGCTTATCTCCCGAGTTCCGCGCGGTCGACGCGACTGTTTTATCTACTCGACTTTCGCGCGGACACTATTTCCATCGACGCGGAATGACGCAGTCGCCAGAGTGCGCTGCGCGTTGTCGCGAGATATCAGAGAGCATTGACCGTGGTCACTGTTGTTTGATAAAAAATGCCGACATGCATAAAATGCATAACGTGTTTTAAAAGTACATTATGCCAGGTGCACTTCGAATAAGTTTTTACCTCAACCCACAACGCTTACGCTTTCGTAATGTTCCGATTTCCCGGGCGTCAGATATATTCCCTTCATTGTTATGTATTTTGAATGTTCACAATGTAACATGTATTCCTTCTGGGATTGTGCGTTTCCAAAAAATGTATGTTTTTGTATTACGGGAAGATGTTCGCGTATGTTAAATATCATGTTAATAACAGATCGTCAAAACTCTCTGAAGAGCACTTCTTACGAATGTTTTACCTAGTCCGTCTATGCGCAATCAGCTGGTCTAGATTCTCGCAAGATCCAATCAATGACGAAGGTTGAACCGTTTTTGAGCATGCGCGACAAACCAGCGGACGTGTGCAATTTTAGGGGTTAGTTTGCAGTTCCTACATATCCTTTTGACCCATCTTACGGTGCGCACCACTCTATGTCGGATCCCATGGAACTGTCCGAATAATGCTCAATGTTTTTCACTTCTTTTCAATGCCAAATGAATTTGCGTAATCTTTTTAATGTTTTTCTTCAAAGTACACAGTGTATACACAGCAATCACAACTCTCAGCAAAACAAGTCATGGCCCTTTGGCAGCCCATTAATTATTCACAAATGCGTCAGTGAAATATATATTATTGACCCCCATCTGAAGATGCGCATCTCACAAAACTCCTAAAACCTCAAAATAACGGACGTTCCTAGAATTGTTTACACATCCCAAGATAACGTCCTACGGACCAATGCAGTTCCTAGAACAATTAGCTCGTAGATTAAATGAGGGCCCAGCGTGGTAGCGAACGCGCCACCATTTGGCAGGCGTTTCTTCGGCGAGCAATCAAAATCATTAATTGCCTTCCGAGGCCAGCGAAGGCAAAAGGATTAGGGATTATTGTCGTATTAACGGTGACGCATAAGTATTAAGATGGCATTAATTGGAGTAGTGATCGGGATTAGTGACGCTAAGCTGGCGCTACGGCGCTGTAGCGGGTTCCACGTGCCCCCCTTCCGTGAACACGAAACGCGAGTCGACTCAAGCGAATCTCGTCTTACAGATAATGCGTCGTATTATCGCGGGTATACCCGGCGGCGTGCCCTCGTTAAGGGAGTGTCCGACGGGGGCGGTTCCGCGCGTGCCGCCGTCACGTGTTGCAGCAGAGGTCACGTGTGCTGCTCTCTCGTCGCAGTCTCACGCAGGCGACTAACAGTGGCTGGACAACTTCGTTCTAAGTCTGCGTATGAAAATATTTCCTGCTGGCCGATAAATATGGTGATTTGGTTTAAATAACTACACTTATTCACGGCCAGTTTATGTAAAAATTAATCTCACCCGTTTTTTTTTACTCACGGCGACGCATGCGCAGTTATTATAGTTCCTTCCTGTAATACCAAATATTCAAGGTCAAGTAATCTGCGTCTCGCCTGCGTATTGGCTCTTTCCCAGGTCTTGAAAAGTGGATTTTCGCCATCTTTCTAACACTGACATTATGACGAACAGAACGAACACGTCTATGTATCTTCTACCCGGAACCATCCCTTCGAGCAAAGGCTGGGGATATTATTACCAGGGTGTTGGCGAATTAGCTCTACTCCGCCCCGCGTGCTGTATTCGTGAGTCCTGCTTGCGGGAACTAGGCGCGCGCCCACAAATGTGGAGTGGATGTCAGGTAGACATGATGTATAAACTGTAGCCGACGATGATGCGTAAAAATGGGGGTCGATGTCGGCCAGGCGAAGTGTGTAAAAGTGTAGATGATGAAGTGTACACGTGGAGTAGACATCAGCCAGCGAGCCATACAATATGGACGTGCCGTAACCTCACTGAACTCAGCCAATCCGTCCGTATCAATTTGTTTTGCTAATTCCTAATCATTTCCTCACATTGTCAGATTTCTGTTATCCGACCGCCCCTTTCTTTTGCGTTGTTAGAATTATCTACTGTTTATTGCATAAACACACGCACGGGTGCCGTAATCTAGTGTTTCCGCTCGTTAGTATGCACTCATAGCAAAGTTACCAATGCATATCTCACAAGATGCCGACAACTGCAACGCCTTGCGTGCAGTTACGGCGCCAACGACTGCGGACGTTGCACGTCATCTTAAGATTGCTGCAGTTGCCTGTAAGTCGAAGTTGTCAGTTCCGTTACCCGGATGTAGCCAGCTATTGTAATTATTAGCAGGAAGTCTGCTGCAGCAGTCATACTTCGCCGGACTTGTGATTTGGCGCGTAGGAACCAGAAACTTCAAAGGTAATTGCGGGTTGTGAAGCATGCTTTTGTATAATAGTGGTCATTACAAGCAAATGTGGCACTTTAGTATTTCAACGTTGTGTTTACAATTTAACATTTCATGGGTGGAACGTTTAAATTGCAAACGGAATGGGTGACTCGCGAAAGTGAATTTAACCTTGAGCCGCCACTTAGCGGCTCAACTGTTTCAACATTAACCTCTCTTCGTTCTGTCGCTCCAAAATTATGTTCTAAGTCTGTTGTCTGGTTGTTTAATTAAAATAACAAAAACTAATTTGCACAGCAAGTGGTATGGGATAGTTGATACTAGATAGATTCGGTTTCCGCGAAATTAATTTAAAACGAGACAAGTATAAATGAAGAGAGGAAGCCGCATTAACGCATGCTGGGATTGAACCATAATGCAATTTCCGCTTCCGGTATCACGCGAATATTGAGCGTGGGTATTGAGCTTTACGGAAGTTCGCACTAGGATTGGATGATGCATCGTCTAATTGGAATAATGTGAGTTAAAAGCAATATTGCAGTATTTACATCGATGCTGAATACGTCATATACAACTCGTTCGAACGATCATGTCTGTCAGCAAGTTTGAACCTTTGTGAATCGGTTTAAGTAGTCAACGTCTTGTAATACGAGAACCTAAGTTTACCTTTACAAATGTTCCAAACAATAGCTAGAGAATTGTCTCTACGATATAATAATAATTACGTTTCAATATATGGTGGTGGCATTTAATTTATGTTGCATTTACTTATGACGTCAGTAACGTGGTTGCTTTACAGTTAACTAAATTTCTATTTGATTTCGTTGCGGCTGAGAATCTGCCGTACACATTCACCGTCTGATACGTTGTGTCGTGTCATACTTAAACGACATCAATATAATATGATGTTGCGGGCTTGATTGCGAAAACCAGGCCGATCGCGCACAACTTCATAGAGTAATCCCAGGAACTTGCGCCACCTGCCTACACGACAGTTGTGTTCGCAATGTGAATGTGTGTGTACAAATTGACCGACTTTGGACGGCAACGTTCACATTGCAAGCAATACTTCGGGCTTGTTAAGTACAATTCGACGGAGGTTATACCGTCAAGGCGTCAACACAGTTGTTGTAGTATTAAGAGCATCGTTTTAAAAATAATGAACATACATTATCGACTAACGTCTCTTCATGAGTGCAGCCTGAACATACTTAGTGTACACAGAGGGTTACTACTAATTGGCATAGGTAGTGGGCGTGTATTTCATGGAGTGGGCGTGTATTTCATGGAGTGGGCGTGTAATTCATGGAGTGGGCGTGTATTTCATGGAGTGGGCCTGTCTGTTGCAGAATGAAAGAGACACGACGTCGCTGGCTACATACGCTCGGACTGAACGGCAAGCGACGATATCTCACCAGGTGGCGTCGTCGCGGCCAGGTGGCGCTCTTCTGTCTCGCAGCGTTCGTCCTCACAGTGTACGCCCGACGCGGCGACAACAGCGACACCTACCGGAAAGGTAAGGCAAAGGCGGCGATATTTGGAGCTCGACTCCATTCACCAAAAAGTTTCTCGACGTCGACATCCTTTATCTATTCTATGTCTGAACACAGATGAGCAAACTGTTGGGTAAATGGCAATTATAAGCCGATTGTGTCTCTCTAAGTCCGTCGTTGAAGGTGCCACATCGCTGACACCGTATCTTATAACAATGACATCGTTTGTGCAACTTTTGTAGACAGCTTTAGTCAAATCGTGAGATACATTAATAACTTGTTTAATTGCAGCTCACGAAGCAATGCGAGCGATTTTCATACTTCGAATCGTTTAACGTGCATGCGCGATACACGACTATGCATGCGTTTCTGCGCGGATGTTTTTAACATTCTTTGTCCTCTCATAAAACAAGTGACAAGTATTCAGCGGGTTGAAGACTAAATGTAAAATCTACACCCCCCACGCATCTACACCCCCCCCCACGCATCTACACCCCCCACGCATCTACACCCCCCACGCATCTACACCCCCCACGCATCTACACCCCCCCACGCATCTACACCCACACACGCATCTACACCCCCCCACGCATCTACACCCACACACGCATCTACACCCCCCACGCATCTACACCCCCCACGCATCTACACCCCCACGCATCTACACCCACACACGCATCTACACCCCCACGCATCTACACCCCCCACGCATCTACACCCACACACGCATCTACACCCCCCACGCATCTACACCCACACACGCATCTACACCCCCCACGCATCTACACCCACACACGCATCTACACCCACACACGCATCTACACCCACACACGCATCTACACCCCCCACGCATCTACACCCCCCACGCATCTACACCCACACACGCATCTACACCCCCCCACGCATCTACACCCCCCACGCATCTACACCCACACACGCATCTACACCCACACACGCATCTACACCCCCCCACGCATCTACACCCCCCACGCATCTACACCCCCCACGCATCTACACCCCCCACGCATCTACACCCACACACGCACGCACGCCGGAATTTCCCCGACGCGTACACAAATACACATATGTGACGCAGACAGTTCGCGTTTTGAAGCCTCAGATTAACGACGTTAAATAGTGATATTGTTAATAGGACAAACACCGCGTATACTTCACTAAGCGGCCATTAACATTAATGTATACATTAACTGTAGAATAGCGGTCGAAATAATAGTCTCACTAAGCCGGGGCACTTAATGTCCGGCTCCGATTCCGTCCCGTATCAACACCGCTTTGCCGGGTATATTTAGAGTTCTTTGATGTCTTCGGGTCGTTGTGAGACTGGTACTTAAATATGCATGCCCCGTGTGGCATACTAATTTACAGCAATGCTTGTCAGACAATATTGAAATGATACAGAAAAGAGCAATAAAATGCATTTTCCCTGGTAAAAGTTATGCTGGGATACTCCGTTATGTCGGCCTACAAACTGTGAAAGAAAGACGAGACTGTGTGAAAAAATATTTCAACAAGATAAAAATTAACACACACAAATTAAATCATCTACTACCTGAAAAAAGACACACCAATTATAATAATTTATAACGGGACTAATATATACCCATTGCCAAAGACCCGGACGAACATATATCGTAATTATTTAATACCGTGGGGGTTATACAACTGGCAATAAACATTAAATGGCAAAAAAAGAAGATTGTATTACTAGTGTGTAACGTTTCACTGTATTAATAATTATTGTATTCTTTTATCGACTGTATAATGTGAATCCAAATCAGCTGAGTTGCTAGTAAAACATGTTTGATCTTTATCTTATCTATCTTTTAAATATCCGGGCGACGACCGTTTAGTGTCACGTGGTCTGCAGCAGCGTCACCACGCGGTCGTAAACTCAATCACTGCGATTATCCAAGTGAGGTTTGGTAGTAGTAGTAGTAGTAGTAGTAGTAGTAGTAGTAGTAGTAGTAGTAGTAGTAGTAGTAGTAAAAATAATAATACATTATTATTAAAACAGTAATAGTGATATTGAAATAACAATGGTAATACCTTTATTACAGAGTATCCCATTTAAGTAATTGTTCATTTGCGCCATACAATGACTCACACATTCCATTTAAATGTATTAAAGCACAAACAGCTGTAGTCAAAACGAATAAGATACATAAGAATGTTGTGTCTATATACTTAAGTTGTAATACGTAATCAGCACTAAACCTTATTAACCACAAATGCTGCAATCTAGACTGTCTTGTATAACGCATTCTATTACCGTAGCGTCTAGCATGACGGCGGCAGTGGACAGGCGTATCTCTCGGTGTGTGGTCCAAGACAAAACTGTCTATCGGCTTATTTTACCTTACCCGGGGAGGATCTCAACAACATGCATACCTTCTTAGAAAGGCACACGTGTCACACATACCCGTTCCTTTGATACAACAAATCGTACATAAATATTACACGAATCGTGACGGAATATCAAGCAGTGTGACAGCTAAACACGTGTTTATTGTGACATAGAGTATGACTTTATGCAATATTAGTGGAATACATTCTGGGAAACCAAAGCCGAAGCAACGCAATATTACGTGGCACTAAAGTACAAAGGACTGTACATGATTGGAACATATTATCTGCTGATTGTGTTGGTGCTAGTAGCGTGAATATGTTTAAACATAAAATATATACATATACATATATATATACATATTCCCGAACTTTTAATCAAATATCTAATGAACCTAATTAAGTAACTCATGCACATGTAAAATATTTAAAACAGCAAATAAAGCATGCGTGGAACTTGCATTTAACATTAATAAATATAAAGTTAATTAATTAAAAGGTTGTTAAGACCAAATATATACAAACGTAACCTAAACAAGCAGGCAATGTCAGGCATGGGGCCAATCGCCGAGTTACACATATACGGCAAGTGTATTGTGGAAGGAGTTTGGGATAAATGTTACGTTTAAGGTAGATAACGAAGGAGACTTCTTGGAATTAACGGTATGAGGTGGAAATGTACAGACGATCATAACTGGCGTTCTCTGGATACACGTATCCGTACGGAACAATGCCGACATTTATGTCAACTAATCAGTGTTCTACCCATGGAAACAAGAACCATTATAGTATGTTGCCAGAGTCTTGTACATTTGATAGGTTTAGTATAAACAAAGACATTATTGCTTTAGAGCTTTCGTAGCATTCGGGCCGCGTTGATGGACAGGGACACTGTTACTTATTAAAGTTATACATGATCAAACGCTGCCTTGACCAGCACTGATAGACAACAGGCAAGGCCGGCACTGACGTCATGTTTTTGAACGTTTATGACAATTGATAACCTGTGCTTGGTGTTGGCCATGCTCCACATGTAACTGTTGCATCCCCGCAGCCTTGGAGACCAGGTTACTGCCACCAAGGCCACGTCTCTGTTATCAAAGATTGTTAAAATACGACCAATTACGTAAACAAGGACACGGAGGCCCGATAACACTAACCCGTATCTTAAAATATAGCCGCTAAAGGCCAATGATCGGTTCACGGCCACTCCGGTCTAAGCATTACGCTGTGCATGGCTGAACACGATAACGGTCACACCTTGCTGAACTTGGCCTTGGCAGGGACACATATATAAACGTACGTGCTGCACTTTGGTTTGTTTGGTGATATAATGGTTGCAGTTTTGTAAAATATTGGGACAAATTTCATTTACAGTGTGTCGGAGGAGGGTATGGTTATCGGCAACTATACTGCGCAAGACTGACTCCAATTAAACAAACCGTCTATCCCCGTAAAAGGGACATGACGTTTGTATTTCGACGGGGTTGTACGACAGGGCACACATCGAGTGTACGAACTGATCCGTGGTCCCAAAACTCTGCCGCAAGTGTTCTTATGCCATTGATCTGACACGCGGCACCCTTTTAGGTCTAAGTCCTAGCGAATGTATTCATGGTAACGTTCACGTGATGTCTCGTTCTTGCTCTTAGTTTCACTCCGGACCTTACGGTAGACGCAGTTGTTACAACTGTAACGTATTGACGAAATGCGCCAATTTACGGCGTAGTAAAACAGGGCGGTTTGACACGCACACGGGCACTGCGATTCTAAGCGCAATAACTATGGCATGTTCGCCCCGTCTAATCGGTTCGTGGATGGTTATACATTCGGCAAATATTTGGAAGGTCGTAATCTGTATTGTTGTCGTAAATAAGATTACAAATTTAGTCACTCAAACTGATGAACTTCCCTGACGCACACACGCACCCACGCGCGCACGTACGTACGCACGCAGACAACACACACACACACACACACACACACACACACACACACACACACACACACACACACACACACACACACACACACACACACACACACACACACACACTATCACACGCACATAACCATAAGCCCAAGCACGTGCACGTGCGTAGGTACGCACATGCACGTCATTGGCCCTAATCCCCAGATCTCACAATAATCCATCTAACTACTATCATCATTGTCGGTCTTTGTCGCACAGAATCGAGTAGCGCCACCGGACGTCGCCTGCTGACGTCACCCAACAGCTCATCGACGAGCCACCTACCGGAATGGGAGAGATGCGACTTCGAAAAATCGACATTTCCGATCGCGTGGATAATTAGTCACCTTTTCTGCGTATCAATCATATTTATAGGTTAGTGATTTAGTGTTCCCTCATTTACTCAAATATTAAGAACCTTGTGGAATCCGTGCCTGTCACATGCCGCCTAATTTCTGCAATGCAACACTGGGCCTGGGACATTAGGCCTATCTTCTTGTTGGAATCTATAATATCAATGGCAACTCTGTCTAATATAACTGTTGGCCAAGACATGTCGACATATCCCTGCGTGCGATACAATACTGACACGCTTATTATGCAATAATGGCACCTCATTTTGTGATGACTTGTTTATTTGCATCCCCCTGCGCGACGAAATACCGACCCAACCACGAATTCGCTGAAATAACGACATATCCCTGAGTTCGATGAAATAATAACCTATCCCCGAGTGCGATGTTACAATGACGCCTCCCTCCCCGCAGCCCTTGCCCTAATCTGCGACGACTTCTTCGTGCCGTCGCTCGAGGTGATCTCCGAGAAGCTGCACCTGTCCGAGGACGTGGCGGGAGCGACCTTCATGGCGGCAGGGTCCTCTGCCCCTGAGCTCTTCACGTCAGTGGCCGGCGTCGCCGTACAGACAGACATCGGCGTCGGCACCATCGTCGGGTAGGTGGCGCTGCGTACATCCGCTGGCTGGTCGCTGTGTGGCGCTGTTGTTGTGTCGAAGGCACCCGCGAGGTGGCACCTACAACTTATGTTTGTGGTCAATCTTGCGTAATTTTCGTAAAATAGGCGCCGGCTTCTTGCGAACAGGAAGCTGCAGTTAGACAATATGCGTATCGTGTGCGTGATTGCCTAGAGTTGAGGTTCGTGATTTTTATACGTACGTAGTTTGAGATGATCCCACAAGTTACGTTCGACAATAGAGAAATTACCCTTCCGGTTCCGGTAAAACTAAGTATACTTGTAAGGTTAAATATTATTCTACGCTGCTTTCGTCCATATCGTCAACACGGACATAACTAAGCCGTCGCTTTTATGTACCAACTAACATATGCACAACAGGCCATATTTTAAATAGGGCCTACGCAAACACAACGCTTTAGGTTCATCCACATTGAAGCTGTTGTTAGTGTCGTCGAACAAATGTGAGTCGATTGTCAATGAGTAGACAAGTAGAGCAGCGTGTGCCAATATTAGGACGGCAGATACGGGATATTATTGTGCGCGTTTCAACAAAGGTGTGACAATTGGCACACGATTACTTTATGATATACTGCTTCATCTAAAACTACCGATCACCATCGGCAAGCTATCTGCACTCTTAGAAAATGTACCGTAAAATTACGGTAAAATGACTGGCAGCACGGGTGCCAACCGAATACCGTAAATTTAACGGTATAATGATTTACGGTGTACCGTATTTTTACGGAAAAATACTGTAGAATATACGGCAGCATATTTACGGCATACCGTATTTTTACGGAATTATGCTGTATAATATACAGTAACATCTTTACGGCGTACCGTATTTTTACGGAATTATGCTGTATAATATACAGTAACATCTTTACGGCGTACCGTATTTTTACGGAATTATGCTGTGTAATATACGGTAACATCTTTACGGCGTACCGTATTTTTACGGAATTGTGCTGTAGAATATACGGTAACATTTTTACGGCGTACCGTATTTTTACGGAATTGTGCTGTAGAATATACGGTAACATTTTTACGGCGTACCGTATTTTTACGGAATTGTGCTGTAGAATATACGGTAACATTTTTACGGCGTACCGTATTTTTACGGAATTGTGCTGTAGAATATACGGTAATATTTTTACGGCGTACCGTATTTTTACGGAATTGTACTGTTGATTATACGGTAGCATCTTTAGGGTGTACCGTATTGTTTACGGAATTGTGCTGTAGATATACGGTAGAATGTTTACGGTGTGCCGTTTTTCATGCGGAATTATACTGTTGATTATACGGTAGAATTGTTTCTGTCTACCGTATTTTATATGGAGTTGCAGTGTAGAACATATAGTTGAATTTTTATGGTGCCATATTTTTTACAGTAGAATATTGACGGCATATTGTACTGTTAAGTTATTATATTAGCGAATATACATAGATTTTTAAGTAAGGTGATGGTAAAATGACTGACTGAACGGGTGCCAACTAAATAGGGCCTACTACTAATGTAATGGCAGACAGAACACCTCTGACATTGCCCTACATGAAGAAAACATTGCACATGGACTGCACTATATATATGTACAGATGTATGCACATCACATTTATATCAAAATAAAGCATTGATATATAAACTCTACTGGTGATTAATGGCAATACACTGAGCTCATCTATTACAGGAAGACACAGAGTAATTGTTGGTAAAGGTAATTATTTATTAATGGTACCAACAGAACAAAATACATGCATACTGGTGAGATAGCTAGACAGCTAACACAAACATAAGCATGCTTATCACATAGAAAACCTACAATGAATTAACAAGATAGCAAATGTTGGGGGGGGGGGGGGCATTTGTCCCACAATATAAAGTGACATCAGCATAACAATTATAACGCTGTTAAAATTCAACTTTATGCAGACCTATCAGACATGCATTTGAAATGCACAACTTTTGTAGAAGATTAACAAATCCTGTAGGGAAAATTCAGAAGGAAAGGGTTAAAACATACTGCATACGCATTAAAAATGCACTCAAAGTAAAGCATATACACTAAAATCTTCTAAAAACTTCATGGTAAAATGTACATAAAAACTTCAAAAAACGATGTCAATTGTAATAAAGGTCAACTTACTGTATTCATATTGGAGTAAAGCAGTATATGCTAAAAACCTTATCAAAACCCAATGGGAAAATGTACAGGGAAGTTTTAAAACAATGTAAATTGTTACAAAGGTCAATGGTGTGCATACATATTGTGTATGCATTTGAAGTAAAACATGTACACATTAAAACCATCCTCAACATCATATGGAGAAAAATACAAGGAAAGTGTACACAAAGTGTTGAATGTTTACTATTATGCTAAAAGGAAAATTTTAACATTCGTATACCATAACCTTTACTATAGCCAAACATGAACAATGTTAGATTTAATCTGTATCTACTGGACAATATACATGTGTAAACATAAAATAGATTACACAAGTTGTACATTTACTATAAAAAAGTACCAGCTTTCGTAGAAGCTTCTACAACATTTTATCCCTATCCAATAGGTGGCAGTTGTTGTGGCCTAATGCACTAAGCTAAACAGAGGAAAAGTTGTATTGTTCTGACCCCTGAAGGATAAGTAAGAAAATTACTATCAACCATGAAATCCATTATTTGAGAGATTTAATTAAGGGGAGACTCCTCACCTAAATGTTTTTCTGAACAAAATACTCAAAAAGTACTTCCACCATATTCTGATAGCTTATTACGTTAGCTATCAATAAAGTTAACTTTTATAACCTTTACATACCTCTAAGTCAATTGTATTCATGGATAAATATAGATTTGACTCGGTATTACAAATCCATTAAACTTGCAATTAAAAAAATCATAACTAGCTACTGGTCTCCCTTTTACTGCTCAGTCCACTCGTACTGGGCCAATCCATTGATAAGGTCGTCGTCGTCGATTTCTTTCGTTTGTCCCGCTGCACTTTGCTGCCAGTCTCCGGGTTGATGTGCACTAAGCATCTGCAACATATTGCAAATCATAAATTTCTTATTAAATAAGAAACAAAGGATTTATTATGTAATACCTGGTTTGTTTTGGTTCATTGGCATTAGCAGCCCATACATATGTATACCATATTTGATCCGTGAACACAGTGCTACACTGTAACAGTAAATAGTTATTAACACATAATTTTATGCCAGTGTGCAATATTACAGCAAAATGACATGCTTTAGTTCTGAATATATACATATTCAAAGATGCTATGTTAATATAGTTCTTTTAATATTAGCCAACTTCTGACCCAAAAAGTCAATTATGATTTCATATGATTCTTTTCATATGATTCTACGTACAAGATATGTGGGTCTTCCCGTTTTGTCTATCATACACTAAGGTAATGCTTGTCTACATTTATTGTAAGTTTATAACAAAACAAAAAACCCAACCCTGCACGTTATAATTAGGTTCAAAATGTCATACCTCTGAATGAATTCCAGTGTGGAAGCAGCTCCAAGTGGGAATTTTATGTTGAACACAAAATATGCCACAAACATCATGCCGATGCCAACAACCATGTTCTCTATGTGGCTGGCCACAACAAGCTTGTCCATGACCAGCATCATGCGTCTTACAGTCAACAGAGACTCTCCTGTAACAAATCTAGCTCAAGTTAGTAAAGTACAGCATCAAGCTACAAAATATGTAATATTGTGAATTAGGCATGTTTTGCAGGTCACCACCATGCTAGAAGACCTGGACTATCAGAAAGCTATTTCTGACAAGGCGATGTCCAAAACTGTCAAAAGTTTTCCAAAAGATTAGAAATTCAGTATAAAAAAAAAAAAATTCACTTCATTCTTTATTAAGAACCGCAAGTGGTTATATTATAATTATATAGAATTTCAATTCAATTTCTTTATTTCCAATTGAGAAAACAACACATATATATATATACATACGTATTACAGTTGACAAAGTTCAAAATAGAAAGAGGGAAAGTAGAAGCTCATTGCATTATTATGCACTTTCCCTAACATCAATATATCATGATCATAATCTTAAACACAGTGTTAGTAACATAAAGAATATGCTATTGTTAAAGTGAGACCACTACTACATTCGAGCTTCCAAATACTTTCTGAACCTTAACAATAACCAAATTAATTACATCATTTATACTCTTCAATGAAGTAATTTTTATACAATTTTTTAGATTTCTTATAGTAAGTGATCTTTTTATGTGCTCATCTAAACAATTCCACAATTTAACACCATACACAGGTATACACTTAGCCTTTAACGTGGTTCGGGCTTAAACATGTTTTAGTTTATTTCTTTGCGTATTACATAGGGTGTAGTATATTTGTATGCCATCCCAATGAGCTAAAAAATCTAAGTGTTATTTTATAAGATCTTGAAAATATCAATATACACCAAATACTCCTTACCACACAAAACGAGGCAAGGTGTCTCAGGCAAGGTTGGCAGCTGCTCTACTTCTGATGCTGAAGATGTGTCCTATGGCTATAACCAACACATATGTAAATTACAAATTGTATATTTATATTTCTTTATTGTCAGCAGACCTATGATTAAGCGATTCTGATACCACTGGTCTCACATAAACAATTCCAATTTGTGAATCAGCCTTTCCAATTCAGGAATAATTAATTGATCCAGGCCAATAAATAAATATGTAATTGTGTTCGGAACAAGGCTAATCAGGAATGTTGCCATGGTAGCATGGTGACATTTTATTGTGTCATCATCAAGGCGTGTGGTACAAGTTTTCCCACTTTATTTTGATGATTTGAATTAAACTGCACCGTCATGGCCCAGTCGAAGTGGGACAACCCACATATTAATTTTGTATATCAAATCAAATATAAATGTCATAGATACTCATACACTTTACATACCTTAGCTTCTACGAAGAGTTGGTCACTCTTTTCGTCAAACTCGGCCATCACTGCAAGGATGAGTGCAGCTGTCTTGCAATGGCCGTTGTTGACATCGGATTGCTAAATTAGCGATTAGTAACTAACTTAATGAAAGACGGCGTGGTACACACAGCCTGGGCGATATAGCAGTTTCCGTATTTAAATCTTCCAATTTCTAAACTAATAAAATACAGCTTTCAGTATCACATGGCGTAACATTTGCATTGCTTACCTAATCCTCCACCGGGTCTAAATTATAGTAGATTTACTGAACTACAGCCACCAATATAACACCAGACATAAAAGTCGCGAAGTTTTGGCGAAACGCAGCCTTTCCGAAATAATCTGAATTCGAAGCTGATTAATCCCAGTTTAAAACGAGGCTTAGCAATATCTTTCGCTACATTTGGCGGCAAACTAGTTAATTACTTCTTTTCAAGCCTGCCGATAACGCTAGACGCGCTCAGGTTGTGACTCGCGGGGATGGAGTTATATCACTGATCGTTCTCTGACTAGAGTGATAAGCTAGGCTGGCCCACTGCAGCGACCCTGCTGGCCATTATCCCACTGTAAGGCAGAAAGACTTGTATCCACTGCTGAACACATAGCACACCACTGTTTGACATCTACGACATGCAATAAATGTCTGGCAGAGGAAATGTTTGACTTGCAGATGTGTCGCTGTGCTCCCTGGATAAGGTGACTAATGGCTAATTAATGGGGTAGGCCGCAGCCACTAACTTAGTCATTTGGGGAAGGGTTGTGATCTGGAAATGAGATTAATCTGAGGTATAGTATCCCAATGGGATTATCCTAGGCTGTGGACAGTCGGGTGGCACATACGGGTCAGAGGTGTCAAGTCTACCCATTTGGCAATAGAACATGTCCTGTTTCTTCATTCTTGGGACAATCTCACGGCCTACCGCTTTAGTACCAAAATCTGCCGTCAGATCGATAGTTCACGGTTTAAGAAAGAATTGAATTACTCATTGTCAGTCCAATTATACAGCCTAACCAACATTTCACGTTGGAAATGCCATGCAATAAGTAAATATATCCTAAATTTGAAATAGTATCTGGCCACGGAGCGGTTCCCTATTCTGCATGCACCACCCATCGCGACTGAGGTTCATATATGCACACGATCCTCATCTATCGCGATCACATGAAAAGCGATAGATCTACTGCATTAATTTTTTGTGAAGAATTACTTGGCACATTTGTGTGTCTGTTTTTAACTCTCAACAACATTTGGAGGCTTGTTAATTAGCTGTCAATATTGATTGTGACATATCAGATATGGTATATTTCATGTGTAGCTTACAGCTTTTGCGACTTGTGATCTCTTTGTTCTCTCCTTGTAACATAGCACGTAGACCTAGATAACTGTAGTAAAACAGGCAGCGTCACAATTTTGTTCAGGCTTTGTTTTACATGGCTTTTAAATAGTATGATATACGTACTTGGCGTTTACATGTGGTTCAGCGTAGCACAGCACATTGTTACAAACACCTACGAAAAGGTGTTTTATGTTTTACCTAATTAAAAACATTGGCCTACTGTGGGCCAAAAATGTTGTTAATGTCCATTAAGTGGCGAAAAGGGGAAGCAGCAGGGGGTTACTCAGGGTAGGGGATTCCTTAATGTTTCTCATCTGTCTGATATATTTTTAACATAACATTTGAAAGGTGCACTAAGATGAGACTTGGCAATCTAATTTTTAGCCAGTTAATATAGTTAGTTTTTATGAATATACATACTGATTTTTGTGGCTTAAAAAGGAACATCGAGGGGGTGGGGTAGAAGGGGTGTACGTAACCGTTCTATATTTAAAGGCGATAATTTGTTCCTTGTTTTTCATTTATTAATTAATATTGCCTGGATACTGCCTTAAAAATTCTCTTTGTTATTTTAGTAAGCTCGTAACAATTTTCGTGATTTGAAAGTTCAGTCCGCGCATCATGTTCAAATGGTAAACAATGCATCTAGTGTCAAACAAGTTTTATTAGCAATTTCACCAAAGCGGTCCGAGTTGACCACAATTCCTTTTGATGTCCAATTTTCTCACGTTCAACGCAGCAGACTTCCTGTTACAAATTATTACGCTGGCTAATTCCTGGTGAAGTAGCAGCAGAGGAACAGCTAGACGTGTTCTGTTTATGTCTGTACTTTCGGGATCAACTGTCCGAAAAGCTGCACTTGAGTGAAACTTTGCACTACACATGTAATAAATTATGAAAGTCTAAGCTATTTTGACCTACGTTTCATCGATAAAAAGGACAAGCTGTAGTAATTACATTTTAGTCAGTGATGCATATTGAAGACACGCTTGCGTAACGGATCTATATGTTATAAATCGCTAACAGTAGTATAAATTCATCGATCCAGTGCCTTTTTAGACAAGCTAAATAATTTACCTCTACAGTCAGTGTGATTAATACAGAGCCATGGTCCATGACATAAGAATATCCGACAGAAATACTCATGCGCCGTGGCTGTTATGAAGTTTACATTTGTGTCCATCTTAAAATCCCATGAGAAATGAAACTTTGTACGTTCAGTCATAAGTTCATATATTTGAGTTATCCACTCACTGAATTTAATACCGATATTCTAAGTTATTTGCAAAAACAAAATTCTCAACGTGATGAGGTTAACGTACAATATTGGAAGAAGAAACATAAGCATTGCTCTTGGTGTGAACTTGTATTTGTACACTATTGACCTGTTCGGAGATCGCACATTTTTGCGACTGCGCATGTACGAACATGGAATGACGCGGAAGCTTGCGTTCCAAACGTAAATGTAAACAGAAGAATGTATAACAACAATTGCTTATTTTTAAATGTTGTTGCTGCCAGTTGATGTAACGTATTTATATGTGGCCCGTGCTATATACGGGCCTGTATATAGTCGTCTTTATAGTCAATATAGAGCCACCTTTGACCGCTGGTATCGCAGTCATTCTTGTCACGGTTTACTTAAATTGAATTTCGCGCTATCACGCGGCTATGCACTATGCAGACGAACGCAGTGTTACTCAGGATACTTTGGGTAGAGCTGTAATGAACCGATCTACGAACAGGTCAATAAACATTCGGTTAAGCGATTGCACGTTTCTCCCACACTACGCGCAGTGACGCCACTGACAACATGATATAATTTTACACGCATGTGCTGAAGCGCGCAATCGTGGTTTTATTCTTAGCCGATAGATGTCGTATGTGTATTACAGCGAATGTACCGTAATTCCATTTTACGGGGAGACACCGTAAATATTACGGTAGATGCGCGTTAATTATACGGCAATCGTGGTTTTACGCTTAGCCGGTAGATGTCGTACGTGTATTACAGCGAATGTACCGTAATTCCATTTTACGGAAAAATACCGTAAATTATTACGGTATATGCCCGTTAATTATACGGTAATTTCTAAGAGTGTGGCTGCCATCTTTCTCTTCAAAATGATCGCAATAAACATCTTTTAACCTTCACATTTCAGGATGCTGTGATCAAAACACCCATGAGGCTCTAAGTATTTGAGGGTTAATCCTATATCAAGCCCCCCCCCCCCATTGCGAGGCTTTTGAGTAGAGGTGCGGTCAGGAACGGTTGCCATGTTTATAGCTATGAACTTACGATATCTCACTTGAAGCGATGGAATATTGAAATAACCCTGCATTCGATTCATACAGCTACGGAATACTTTAGTGTGATACAGTATGTCTAGCAGGCGACGGGGACGTTTCGATGTCTTTGTTTATTTCTGTAGGTCGGCCGTCTTCAACCTGCTAATCATCATCGCCCTGACGGCAGCTCTAACCAGACAGGTGGGTGGCAATGCTTCACGTTTCACGTGTTTCGCGTGTTTCACGTGTTTCGCGTGTTTCGCGTGTTTCGCGTGTTTCGCGTGTTTCACGTGTTTCACGTAGCCTGTTTCACTCTTCGCGGATGATAAATACATTCGGACAATTCAGCTCGCGAAGAAGACGAATGTTTCTAAAGAAGATAACCTTGGATATTATGATAATGTGTTGACTTTAAGCTAAACTCTCTTTACTATAATAGAGCCTACTCCTGTACATATTACCTATGCATAGTTTAGAGAATCCGTCTGTATATAATACATCTCTACATATGTACATCTATAGCCGTCACATTCTTGACAGACAAAGTTCACATAACCGTTTAGCGTCAATCTTAATGTTCATTCACCGATACCACGTTATCGCAAAGAAGACTGTTATTTAAATTAATCTAAATTTGTATTCAATAAATTAAAAATAAACTCGTACTAACAAAGTGTTCCACGATGACGTCATAGGTGCTGCACCTTGATTGGCGGCCTCTGCTTCGTGATTCCTTCTTCTACGCGCTGTCAATATGCTGCTTCATAGGATTCGCGTGGGACGGCCTTTTCCAGGTTGGTACGACGCTCCTGATTGGTTGTTGTCATGTAATACGTGTTTACATGCCTGCATTGTCTGTGAAGACAGATGTGCGCATCGTGGGATGGTGTGGGGTTTGGAATGAGGAATTTTCTTAGAATGCCGTTTTTTTATGTAAGCCGTTTCATTAACTGGATCGTGGGGTGTGGCTCAGAAGCAAACTAGCGCTAGGACGGACATATGTGGATGTCCATTTAACTCGAAGCACATGCATTGCTTGAACCCATCCTCGCGCGCCAGGGGTCGCTGCTGCTGATTACGTCAGTGCCAGTCAGCAGTACCCCATGGCTGATCGCTCACTAGATCAGTGGTGGCGGCAGGTCACGTGACCATAGTAAAACTAATTTCAACCAACCGTGGCTCATGTTACATGCAATGTTTAGGAAGTAGAAGCAATTATTCGAATACACAATACCGCTCAGCTGCTCGTGCTAATGGGCGAACGGATCATTGGGATTCCCAGAAGTCGTTTATCCGTCTTCAAATTGGGGCGGGTATTTGCCCTGTTCTCACGGGTGACGCAGTCGCGATTGGCAATTACTAGTGTGACTCAGCTAACGTCCACACTTCGCGTATGGGATCAGCCAGGGCTAGTTTTGCATGGCATGCGAGAATGCTTGAAACAACATCGGGATTCATTGTGATATATCCATGAACGGATTAATACATATAACATCTTCATTGAAGATCTCTCTCGTTGATGAAAAGATTTCCACATAAATGAATATCTGAATATAGATCTTTCCATTAAGGTTATGATGTTTTAAAAAATACCACGCCACAACAAAACAGTACATCAAGGGCAATCTATAATAGGCTGTGACTGTAGTGTTGTCACAATTTACGCATCATATACTACAGTTTTTTTCATAATATTTAATTTATTAAAATTTTGTCAACTTTCGATTGGATAAATATATGTAAACAATATTGTGATTTTATTGTTCTTTTTGTGATCGACTGGTGTTCTTTTCAAAATGATGCAGGTAGCTTAATGTTTCTCTGCTGTCCTTGGTTCTACGTAACTAGGGCAGGTCGTGACGGAAGTCCTAACTGTTATCTGTCCCGTCAACAGCACTATGAGTCGGCAGCGTTGCTCGTCCTCTACGGCGCCTATATTGTCCTGATGGTCTTCAACCGCAAGTTAATGGATTGGATGGAGACTTGGGGATTAGGGTAAGTGCAAACTCCGCAAGGTAGCGCCACAGTAGTGTCAAACTCAGTCAGATTCCGGTAGGTGGTACCTGTCGTTCTTGTACGTCTTTTGGAAATGGAGGATATACATCGTGCTGTCCTTCCACGTATAAATGGTTGGTCTGACATCGTGCTATCTCCCCACGTACACATGGTTGGTCAGACATCGTGCTATCCCTCCATGTACAAATGGTTGGTCTGCCATCGTTCTATCCCTCCATGTACACATGGTTGGTCAGACATCGTGCTATCCCTCCATGTACAAATGGTTGGTCTGCCATCGTGCTATCCCTCCACGTACAAATGGTTGATCTGACATCGTTGTATCCCTCCATGTACAAATGGTTGGTCTGACATCGTTGTATCCCTCCATGTACAAATGGTTGGTCTGACATCGTGCTGTCCTTCCATGTACAAATGGTTGGTCTGACATCGTGCTATCCCTCCATGTACAAATGGTTGGTCTGACATCGTGCTGTCCTTCCATGTATAAATGGTTGGTCTGACAATCAGCTGAAGAAAGATTGTTGACAGACGACCAGTTTGGATCTAAAGTGAAAAGTGTCTTTGGGTTAGGTTGGAGGTATTGTTTACAATATTGATATCCGGTGTTTACATGCACGTGGAGGGGTGGCATGAACCGCGCTACTTTCAAAGTAGTATCGAGTAATACGCATAAAAAATTCCCGTAGTAGAGTCACGTGACGATTTAGTATTAG
>OZ023207.1:69215882-69273382 GCA_963995525.1 Escarpia spicata
CGTGTGTGTGTGTTTGTGTGTGTGTGTGCGCGTGCGTGCGTGCGTGCGTGCGTGTGTGTACCCTGTGTGCGTCGTGAGTGCATGCGTGCTAGCTAACGTGCTTGCATGTATGTGTCCATGCGTCCGTGCGTGCCGTGTGTGCGAGAGTGCATGCGTGTGTGTATTTGCGAACGTCCGTGAATGCGTATGTGGTGTAAGCGTTCGGGCGTGCTTGCGTCTGTATACGTGTGTGTGATTGTTTCCTTGTTTGTTTGCTCGCGTGCGTACTGGCGGGCGGACATGCATGCGTGTGTGCAGCGTGCGTACTGGCGGGCGGACATGCATGCGTGTGTTTAGCGTGCGTACTGGCGGGCGGACATGCATGCGTGTTTGTAGCGTGCGTTCTGGCGGGCGTACATGCGTGCATGTGTGTATACGTGTGCATGTCATTATTTGCTAGTAAGTGTGTTTGTGCAAGTGTGTACATCTGAGTAGATGTGTGCACACGTCTCACATAGCAGATACACGTCGGTCCGTGCTGCGTGCTTAGTTAACTGCAATCTCTGTGTAGCCGTGCCGGGTAGTCAACTCTCGTATTTAATCTCTTCCAGGGATTTCACCAAAACCACCATGAACACGACCGACCGCCGAGCGCCGCAGTAACGGTGCGCTCTATAAGCTTATTACTAGTTAAGGTGTCTTGTAATCTCACATCCGCACAATTTCCCTACATTAATAAATAAAGTTATTCATTTGGTAAAGTACCTCGGGTTACTTTACTGCACACATTGATACTGACTAGATTGATGAAAAAACAACGGTTTCATTGTGTTTTCAAGTCATTGACACTTCTATCGTTGGTGATAACTACCGCCTTTCCTGTTAATGACGTGGTTTCAAGAAAAAGTCATTGGTTATGACTGTAGTTCCGTGTATATTGTCCGTTGATACGCCTCCAGCCTTCCCAACGTCGCTAATACTCGCCTTGGCTATCCATGCTGTCACCTTACTTCTGACGGTGGCAGACCGCATGTTATGCACGTTGTGTTCGTGTGTTATCTGCTTCCTGCCTGTGTTCGCTGCCTGCACCGCCCGTACGCCCACCCGCCTGCATGCACCCTTATTCGTCCCACGCTCGCCCGCCCCATGTCCGCCCGGGCAAACCGTCGCGTGCACGCTAACGCCGCCCGCCTGTCTCCTCACGTCGTGCCGCCTCCAGCCGCCAGAGCGCGCCACAGCATGCGCGCGCCCACCTACTAACCGTAGACCGCGTCGCCGTTCGCTCACTCGCTCGCGCCGTTTGCGCGCGCTCCGATGACGTCTCCGGTCAAGTGCCGCTGATGTTACAGATATCGCCAGGCCGCCGCAGCAGCTCCATGGCCGACTCAAGTACGACTGATCTACAATCGGCCGCGCTCGAGCTGGGCGCCGTGCGGTCCAATAATAACTCGACCCTCCGTCCTCCGCCGACAGTTGACGGCGTCGTGCTCACGGACTCACACCAACCATCCATAACAGAGGCGGAGGAGAACGGCAACGGTGAAGTCGGACCTAACACGGACCGATCGAACCCGCCATCCGGCACGTGCGTGCGCGCGACGGCGGGGACACCGAAGGACGAGACGATGTCGCCGCAAGGGGGCGAGCAAAGACACAGCGGCAAATCCACCCTCCCTATTATCGTCCAACCCACGTACGACGGGCCTAAGTCCGAGCTCGCTAATGCAAACCATTATCCCCCACAGCGTGAGAGCAGTCTACAGAAGCATCCGCTTGACAACGGAGCGACACCTATCGGTAGTTTACACATGGAGCCAGAGGTCAGTCCGAGCAAGACAACGGGCCAAACAGCCGAGGTACGTAGCTTCGACGCCGAGTTATCTGCGTTAGGAAGGAGTCAGTGACGTCATTTCCTGACTGGTTGTAATTGTCTTACGTAATACACTCTACTTCACATTTTGATATTTGATATAGATTTTTAATTTTGCATTTGTACACTTTCTTTAAAAACTGACTATATAATGCATATGTTGCACCGCGAAATTATTTTGTAAAATTGCACCATCGAGATTATTGGATAAAATGGCATTTTCGATATTATTTCGTAAAACTGTTAATATGCATTATAAGAAGAATATTCTCCCCAAATCTCAGGACGACGCGCTGTCGGACTTGTAATCCTGCCCTAGTTTTATTTCCGGCAAGATAATCTCCTTCCTCGTAATTCTTCATCCCAATCCTCTTGACACGTAAACGTCTGCAGATGATGTCGCTTCTAATGATCGTAAAAGCTGTAGCAATGTCCGAAAGCTGAGCGTGCAGGAGATTGATTGAGAATTATTTTATCCCGATAAATAAAGCGCAGATATTTATAGGTAATCGGCTGCCTCCGTTCAGGACCCAGGGACTAATCAATCAGATTAGTTGGTTTGCCAATGTTCTCAAGATGGCGCCACAATACATAAAAACGTGAATGAAAATCAACGATTGTAATGTAGGCTTTTTCCTTGTTTTGCGGCGATTATCGAAGAGTAACGTTGTTTGTGAGTCATTGGAGTTATCTGATTGCAATTTCGCATTCCATGGTCCACATTTACAACGCATCACCAACATCGTTAGTATAGCCCTATTGTACTTAATCGGAGTTTTCTACGTTTTCAATGTTGCTTAGTTTCGCTAGTTTAGTCATCGCTATTCCGATTCTATGATGCATAAATTAATCGCCCACTATATCTATACACACACACACACACACACACACACACACACACACACACACACACACACACACACACACACACACACACACACACACACACACACACACACACACACACACACACACACACACACACACACACACACAGATATATATATATATATATATATATATATATATATATACATATATATATATATAATTATATATTAATACAAATAATAATACTTATTGTCAACATCTACGTCAATATCATCGTTTGCTGTAGACGGGGGCGTCTGAAGACGAGGGCAATGACACGTACCAGCTGTGTTCGTGTCTACCGTGCTGCCCAGTCGTGAGGGGCGCCAACCCGCCCAGCACGGAGAACGCGCGCTCCAGAGGCGGCTTCTTTGAGTGGGGGAAGTTCGTTTTACGGTGGATCCTCTTCATCCCTTCCTTCCCCTTCCTCGTCCTCTTCTCATGGACCATCCCAGACTGCTCACAGGAACACAACAAGTAGGTCGCGCCCGGTCGCGTCGCCACTGCTCATGGCGTCGTAGATACACGGGGGTAGCGCATGCGCAACACGCACAAATATGTATTTGTAAACTATTATATATATATGTATATACATATATATATATATATATATATATATATATATATATATATATATATATATATATATATGTTGATACAACACGTGCACATACACACATGCATACATACGTACACACACCACACACGCATGCACTCACGCACATACGCTCACACGCACGCACGCACGCGCACCATACATGCACGCACGCACACACACATATGCACACACACACACACGCTCGCACACGCACACACATATATATACACACACACACACACACACACGCACGCACACACACACACACACACACACACACACACACACACACACACACACACACACACACACACACACACACACACACGCACACACATACACACATACACACACAAACTTACACACACACACGTACAATGCACAAGAAACGCACGCACCATAAGTATGTACACATTCGCGTGCGCGCGCGCACACACCAGTTTAAGTTTTCAAAATCATATTGTAATAATAAAACATTGATAAGCTGACTAATTGAAATTGCACATTTATAAGAATCAGAATTAACCGTCTGGCGACATGTTACGATTTGTTATCATCATACCCGTGGTGTAAGGCCTAGTTATTAGTTACCTAATCGTTAGTTATCTAGCAAAGTTATTAGCTGTACAACAACTTTTGTAAAAATGTCCCCGAATTACACTGCGCTGCAGGAAGTGGTTCGTCGTGAGCTTCCTGGCGTCCGTCCTGTGGATAGCTATCCTCAGCTTCGTCATGGTGACGCTCGTGGGCCGGGTCGGCTGCATCCTCAAAATCGACAACTATATCATGGGACTGTGCATCATCGCCATTGGCACCAGTCTCCCGGTAAGAACAGCTAGTATATGATCGACCAATCGTATGCATGTGTGAATATTGGGGGGGGGGGGGCGGGTTAAAGGTAGTCCATTCGTTTTTATCGCACAATCACGACGTACATATATTACCACCCTGTGGCCTTTTCAACGTACACAGTGTGCATCTCGGGTGCCACACTTTCGAGGACGAATCTAAACGTTCGGAAGAAAAGTAACGTCTTCATTGTTTCAGGTATGGTAGTTAGATATGATTTTTTAAACACAGTTAAATAATTTGTTCCCCAAGCAGTAGGGAAGGTCTTACTAAGAAAAAAAATGTATTGACATTTTTGGCCCGACCCCCGTTTCCATGGTAACAAACAAAATGGCCGCTAAAGATGGTATTTATAACACGTCTAAACAATGCAAAACACAGGAAATAAAAATGGTATGATAATCTAGCTTGTATCTTTGTGTTCTCCTTAATATTTTAATTTTTTATTTTCAAACTATGTAATTGTAACTGCAACATTTAAAACATATTTTGTAACATTTCTCGAAAGATAAAGCATACAACCAAAATGTTTTCATACAGATTGTGAAGAATATCCAGGAAAACACAACAATCCAAACCAGATTACCATATCATGTTTAGTTCTGGAGTGGTGCAAGTTCATGTTGCCAAAAGTGTGGTTTTCTATAAATGTCTGTCAAAGATTGAATAACCGCATTGATTGCTTGAAAAAGCAATTTTTACCCATGAATAAAATGTACTAGAAATATGTAATTGAAAAGTACATTTACTGATAGAAAACAAAGCTATTGGAATATGGAAGAAACACATTTTAAGTATTGTTGTCAAAAACCACCATTCTTGGTTCTACAGGTCATTTAGGTTACGTAAGGCAGACGTAAATCGATCGTCCACAACGTTCCGCCCCCTACGCGTATTTTCTGCGACTGTTCTGAAGTGGTGGGGCCCGCTAATTGTGCACGCGCCAATTAAATATACGCGTGTTTCTAAGTTTATGAAATTAGCCTCTTTGCTATAGTTTTTGCGGTTTTCAGTTGTGTGTTCTCTTTGTGCAGGACGCCATTAGTTCGATCCTCGTTGCGCGAGACGGCTTTGGGGATATGGCGGTGTCGAACGCCATTGGCTCAAATGTGTTTGACATCAACCTCGGCATCGGTTTGCCGTTCATCATTCGCACAGCAATAGATAAGGGTGCACCTATTTCCCTGCTAGACAACGATGAATGGGTAAGTGTGTGCGTGTGCGTGTGCGTGTGCGTGTGCGTGTGCGTGTGCGTGTGCGTGTGCGTGTGTGTGTGTTTTTTTTTGTGTGCGTGTGTGTGTGTGCCTGTGAGCGGACGTATCTGTCTGTCTGTGTCTGTCTGTCTGTCTGTGTCTGTCTGTCTGTCTGTCTGTCTGTCTGTCTGTCTGTCTGTCTGTCTGTCTGTCTGTCTGTCTGTCTGTCTGTCTGTCTGTCTGTCTGTCTGTCTGTCTGTCTGTCTGTCTGTCTGTCTGTTTGCTGTCTGTCTATCTCCATGTCTGTCTGTCAGTCTCTCTATCTGTGTATGCGTGCGTCCGTCTCATACCTAGTGGCACTGACTTTTAATGTTTGTGCTAATAAATCTAGTCTTTAACGATTATTTGCTGCGTGACTGTTTTTACTGATCTGTGTCTCATGTCAACCTTCTTTTGCAATTTCTGAAGAAATGTCCTGGTTCGTGATTCTTCACTCGTCTTTCGTCGTTGCAGATATTATACAACAGCGGCGAGATGACGATAATTCCGCACGTCAAGTTCGGCTTCATCCTCCTACTCATCCTCGCCTTCGCCCTCGCTATGTTTGCCTGCTCCGGCTTCCACCTAAATCGCACCATCAGCGTCACCTTCGTCATCATGTACGCCGTCTTCATCGGCTACGCCCTCTTTCAGGAGATCTACTGCTCCCGTACACCCGGAATCTACTGCTGACACGCCTCCTGCGCCGCGCATGCGCTGCGTTTCGATCACGTGACGGGCAATACGACGCAGCACGCCGGGGTCCACGCAGCGAACGAAATCGTCGATTTCGATTGGATGGTTGTGAGCGTGTGATGACGTCGACGATAGGTTTCGAGTGTGACGGCTGTTACGCGTACGTGACAGACGTTGACGTTGCTGGCGCTGCTGTTGTTGCTCAACACCGCCACCCATATACCTTGTTGTTATTCGGTTTAACAGGGGGCGTGCATGCATCATTTATGTAATACTAAACTAGCCCGCCAGAGGGAGCAACGACGTAGCGAGTGAAAGTAATACTAATAAACGCGTCGTCGTCGGTAGCCTTACTAGGCTGCAACGCTTCCGGTAGACGTCGCCTCGACAAACGCACACGGAATAGACTGATCCGAATCGACTGTGATAGAAGTGTGGCCGGTCCACGGTCCGCAGTCGACGCCAGGTCTTTGAAACACATTTGCGGCGGAGAGCGACGGCAGCGCGCGCAGACTCGGTGTGCGATAATTGGGAGATTCGGTCGCACTTTGCTGTGGCGGCAGCGCGTGGGACGAGCGCGCAGGACGAGTGCACAGCGCAGGGAACCGGGTGTTCGGGTGCGTACGACGTACACACGTGTAGATACATACACACTACTCTGTTCAGGTTACTAGCATGCGCCCGTTTATGTGTGCGCCACTTTATACTGTGCATTACAATTGTGGCTGGGTTCGTCGCACGCAAACGTGTTCGTGCATCGGGTAGACTATACGCGGCCACGCGGTAGCACCAATGAGTACCGTCCGGGGCCTATCGGCGCCGTCCTATACGAAATACCGGACCGTCACGATGACGCCATCGCGAGTGGTGACACGCAGCGCGCGTGCTGTACACGTGGAGCGCGCACGCAATCCAGACAGAACTTCCGGTCACGTGACGAGCACACGACGGTGCCGATTGCCGCATCCATGACAACATATCTATAGCACAAGGTGAACGGCTGGGGATTGTGTAGTGGTCACTGTTAATATTAGTTCGTCTGTTGCTTGCGATGATGCCCTGTTAGCGGCTTGTATTATATCGAGAGGGGCTTGGTGCCGTCCATGTTACATTGTTTAAAGGACGTCATACTGAGCTCCTCTGTCTAACGTCATCTCTTAAACTGTACAAAAGACTGTTATCATGAACAAAGCACCTGTTTATATATCCTCGTTAAACAACACGCGTCAGAGTCTCGTGACTTGTTTCACACGGAAACGCCACGTGTCACAACTTAAGGGATGGTATCAAAATATCGATGCTCAATGTTACAAGAAATATAAGTCGTTTAATAATTTTGGTATTGCACCGACCCGTTAAGATGTGCTCGTCGTTTATGGTGTAATCGTCACGTACCACACAGACACGTACATGTACACATACCAACGCGATCTTAGCAGACTGTCACAATGTGACCGGAAAACAAGATGTTTTATTTTTGTGTGCACAATTACACCAGCGAACGACGCTAAGAGAACACCGACGGCAACCCACGTGAAAATAATTTGACGTAGTGTTTCGTATCGATATTTTAAGATCATCCGAAACATCATCGATGTATGGTGCAATCACGTGGCAACAAACTAACGTGACTGCAATATAACGACAACGTGGTGAACACTGGACAGTTGTAATATTTGATATTTGACTGCGAAATCATTTTCTTTATACAAAGCAAGTGACACGAAGTGTAATTGAAATAACACGTGCTTTGACATGAGTCCTTTTTAATGAATACTGCATTTCGCCCACGCGTTAGCCTACCATCTGACACACTCTCTGATTATGTGACGGCAAATAACAAATGTGAATATAACACGGATTGATTAGTCATTTAGAAATTAACAACACGTGAATGGGTTTAAATGAACGACTAAGAGGTTACTTTTATTTGCTGCCGGATGGCATTATGACGATCTTGACCAATAAGACCACTGACTGCATAATTAGTACTAACTATACAATATAATGCAATCGCTGGTTAATATAATATGTATATGTATATATGTAAATGTATATGTATATATGTATGTATATATATATATGTAATGTATATATACATATATATATATATACGTACGTGCATACATACATACATACAACACACACACACACACACACACACACACACACACACACACACACACACACACACACACACACACACACACACACACACACACACACACACACACACACACACACACACACACACACACACATAATATGTACATACATCAAATGTACACACATTCATACATCGACGTGCTGATGTACTAGGGATTTTAAAATAGAATAATTACGCTACATCTACATTGAAGTTGGGTGGTAGTTCGCACAAAATAAAAGGAAAAAAATGTGATTGTTATATTGATAGATGTTTTAGAGAAACTGAGTATCGATATTATGAACTTTTATACACATAGTTGTGTTTGTTGAGGGGGATGAAACTTACTCACGAAATAGGCACTTTTGTTTCAAGGAAATCTTAATTTCATATCCGCGACACTGAATGGTGCATCTGCCTCGGAAAGTAATGGATTTTTCATAGCAGCGTTTAGCGAAACGTTTTGGTCCAATGGAACGCCTTGCTGTCTATAAATTTTGAGGGTTTCTATTGGAATGAACAAACAGTCCACACCATTATGTTCGTAAGGAGATTATTGCTGTGTCACCATTGCGGTTGAAACGGCGGTTGTCAGGCGCACGTGTACACACTATCTGCGTTAGCACGTTTCAGCGTGTACAGACATATAAGCAAAACTGCAGAAGCCTTGGGATCGTCTAAGGCACTTTTTCATGATTCACTAGAAGGCGTTTGTTGGCGTGCGTGCGTGCGTGCGTGCGTGCCTTCGAAGGCAACCACGTGACTGATCCCGTGAGGACTCTGGGAGCCGATGTGAGAAATGGCGGCGTGGCATGTGACAGAATCACGTGATATTTCAGGTGTGCATTATAGGTAATACAAAACGTGCAGAGAGTTTTGTGGGGTAAGGCGTGCACACATCCTGTGTAAATTGCACTGTAAATAAAGCATTATTTATTATTTACGGCTGGTAGATGCTTGTGTTTGTCTAATGTCATCCCGACACCATTCTCCGTCGTCGCTATTATAATGTATAAATCAAGACTGGCAGCGCAAGTCTATTAAATAATTGTTATTGCTGACTGCATCACATACACATGCAATTTATATGAACAATGAAATCATTACAGCCATACGCTTGCATAAATATACATACAGTCACATACGCAGGTATGCACGCACACGAGTACGCATGGTATACGCTATCACTCTTCGATTTAACTAAGGGCACTTCACCGTCGCTTCCAAAGTTCAACAGCCGTCTCTCTCATACGACAACGAACGTCTACGTCGTGCTATTAGTTGGTCATCGTTACATCGTCTCTACTCTCACACGACAACGAACGTCTACGTCGTGCTATTAGTTGGTCATCGTTACATCGTCTCTACTCTCATACGACAACGAACGTCTACGTCGTGCTATTAGTTGGTCATCGTTACATCATCTCTACTCTCATACGACAACGAACGTCTACGTCGTGCTATTAGTTGGTCATCGTTACATCGTCTCTACTCTCACACGACAACGAACGTCTACGTCGTGCTATTAGTTGGTCATCGTTACATCGTCTCTACTCTCATACGACAACGAACGTCTACGTCGTGCTATTAGTTGGTCATCGTTACATCGTCTCTACTCTCATACGACAACGAACGTCTACGTCGTGCTATTAGTTGGTCATCGTTACATCATCTCTACTCTCATACGACAACGAACGTCTACGTCGTGCTATTAGTTGGTCATCGTTACATCGTCTCTACTCTCACACGACAACGAACGTCTACGTCGTGCTATTAGTTGGTCATCGTTACATCGTCTCTACTCTCACACGACAACGAACGTCTACGTCGTGCTATTAGTTGGTCATCGTTACATCATCTCTACTCTCACGCGACAACGAACGTCTACGTCGTGCTATTAGTTGGTCATCGTTACATCATCTCTACTCTCACGCGACAACGAACGTCTACGTCGTGCTATTAGTTGGTCATCGTTACATCATCTCTACTCTCACACGACAACGAACGTCTACGTCGTGCTATTAGTTGGTCATCGTTACATCGTCTCTACTCTCACGCGACAACGAACGTCTACGTCGTGCTATTAGTTGGTCATCGTGACGTCGTCTCTACTCTCATACGACAACGAACGTCTACGTCGTGCTATTAGTTGGTCATCGTTACATCGTCTCTACTCTCATACGACAACGAACGTCTACGTCGTGCTATTAGTTGGTCATCGTTACATCGTCTCTACTCTCACACGACAACGAACGTCTACGTCGTGCTATTAGTTGGTCATCGTTACATCGTCTCTACTCTCACACGACAACGAACGTCTACGTCGTGCTATTAGTTGGTCATCGTTACATCGTCTCTACTCTCACGCGACAACGAACGTCTACGTCGTGCTATTAGTTGGTCATCGTTACATCGTCTCTACTCTCACGCGACAACGAACGTCTACGTCGTGCTATTAGTTGGTCATCGTGACGTCGTCTCTACTCTCACGCGACAACGAACGTCTACGTCGTGCTATTAGTTGGTCATCGTTACATCGTCTCTACTCTCACACGACAACGAACGTCTACGTCGTGCTATTAGTTGGTCATCGTTACATCGTCTCTACTCTCATACGACAACGAACGTCTACGTCGTGCTATTAGTTGGTCATCGTTACATCGTCTCTACTCTCACGCGACAACGAACGTCTACGTCGTGCTATTAGTTGGTCATCGTTACATCGTCTCTACTCTCATACGACAACGAACGTCTACGTCGTGCTATTAGTTGGTCATCGTTACATCGTCTCTACTCTCATACGACAACGAACGTCTACGTCGTGCTATTAGTTGGTCATCGTTACATCGTCTCTACTCTCACGCGACAACGAACGTCTACGTCGTGCTATTAGTTGGTCATCGTTACATCGTCTCTACTCTCATACGACAACGAACGTCTACGTCGTGCTATTAGTTGGTCATCGTTACATCGTCTCTACTCTCATACGACAACGAACGTCTACGTCGTGCTATTAGTTGGTCATCGTTACATCGTCTCTACTCTCACGCGACAACGAACGTCTACGTCGTGCTATTAGTTGGTCATCGTTACATCGTCTCTACTCTCATACGACAACGAACGTCTACGTCGTGCTATTAGTTGGTCATCGTTACATCGTCTCTACTCTCATACGACAACGAACGTCTACGTCGTGCTATTAGTTGGTCATCGTTACATCGTCTCTACTCTCACGCGACAACGAACGTCTACGTCGTGCTATTAGTTGGTCATCGTTACATCGTCTCTACTCTCATACGACAACGAACGTCTACGTCGTGCTATTAGTTGGTCATCGTTACATCGTCTCTACTCTCACGCGACAACGAACGTCTACGTCGTGCTATTAGTTGGTCATCGTTACATCGTCTCTACTCTCACACGACAACGAACGTCTACGTCGTGCTATTAGTTGGTCATCGTTACATCGTCTCTACTCTCACACGACAACGAACGTCTACGTCGTGCTATTAGTTGGTCATCGTTACATCGTCTCTACTCTGACACTTAATATCTAGATCGATCTAGAGATTTTGATAGAAACAAACGCGATACATTACTCGGGGACAGTATCCCGTACGGGAATGCCGTCCCGGGTGCATGTTGACAGGGGCTGGGCATGGATGTGTGCTTTCGGTAGGTCGCACGATCGTCCTGTGTGTTCTGTCATAACAAAGGTCGGTAAGGGGAGATTTTGCACTCGGACGTGGTACAAGTTGAGCAACCAATTTCATACTTGTCAACCTTGATTGGTGTAAACATGTGTAAGACACAAAATAAATCTGTAATACTCGCAAATGAACCCGTGTAATTATTATGATCTACTTCCGCTAATATATATATATATAATTAAAATAATTTAATCACTTCCATAGTTTCAGTACATCTGCCAACGAGCCACACATGTGTTGTACAGTGAACTGCGTTGTTGTACGGGCCTACTTGTCTACGCAATAGCGTATGTAGTCTCTGCCAGTATAAGTTCACTTGACGAGGAATGTCATAGTCCAATCAAACTATAGATGCCTTGCGATAATCGATGTGACGATAGTGTGTAGTTAATAGTAGGCTTAAATTTCACTGCCAATAGTAATTGTCAACAATATACTAAATTATTGATTATAACAAACGATAGTGGACAAAGAAACTTGTGACACACGAAAACAATGTTCATAAGCATGTTATTTCCATTTGATTTTGTAATTTGACTTTTTTGCCAACCTAAAATCAAAACATGTTAGAAACTGCAGCATTGTTAGTGAACCATAATTTTGGGAATTAACTGTCTCCATGGCCACGCGATGGCGCCACCCATAGATTATAATTCAGGAAATTAAAACTGCATAGCCTGTGATGTTGTATTCGAGTTGCTGTTATTACTTCAATAATAATATAGTTATGGTTATACTATCACAATAGTAATGACAATATCCCAATTGTGATAGTATTGCTGTTATTACTACAATAATAATATAGCTATGGTTATTCTATCAAAATAGTAATGACAATATCCCAATTGCGATAGTATTGTTGTTATTACTACGATAATAATATAGCTAAGGTTATTCTATCACAATAGTAATGAAAATATCCCAATTGTGACAGTATTGTTGTTATTACTACAATAATAATATAGTTATGGTTATTCTATCACAATAGTAATGACAATATCCCAATTGTGATATTATTGCTGTTATTATTTCAATAATAATAATAATATAGCTATGGTTATTCTATCACAATAGTAATGACAATATCCCAATACTCCATCAAGTATGCGTCCTTTCTCTTTTGTCCTTTGAAATCTTGCTTGAAAACTATGGAACGATTTTAGGGCCATAATTCCACAATGCTACATTGTCGAATTCTGACTTACGATTTTCCATTTACGCCGACATTGTCGAATTCCGACTTTCGATTATCCATTTACGCTGTCATTGTGCAAGATTTTTGTCAAATAATTCACTAGAATGCCGTTTGGTTAAATATGTTTGGTCAAATAAGTTGACACACAGAAATCTACCCGAATACGGTTTGCAACAAACTATCATGTCAACTATGGACTCGTTGACCTTTGACAGATGTGCTGTGCTGCTCCCTAGCGAACTACACCAACTTCCAAATACTGAAGTATCCCTTGCAAGTGGAGAGAAACCAACCAGGGGAGAGAATGTGTTAGACTTAGTTTTGTCCTCACAGAAAGAATTAGTTGACAATGTCAAGATATGTGAGCCACTGGGGAGTAGTGATCACAACCAGATACATTTTACCATCAAAGTAAAATCAGAAAGGAATAGTAAAAAGCAGTATAGGAGAAATTTCCACAAAGGAAGGTATAAGGACATGAGGAAATATTTAGTAAAGATAGACTGGAATAACACACTGAAGAATAAGACAGCAACCGAATGCTGGAATATCTTAAATAGTGAAATTAAGTGCATAGTCGATAAATTTGTACCTTTCAAAAAACAAGGGAAACGGTCTAAAAAGAAACACTTATCGAAAGAAGCCATTAGAAAAATTAAGTATAAACAAATGATGTGGAAGTCATATAGATGTACGGGAAATGATGAAGACTACAACATTTATAAAGAAGCACTTAATCAAGCTACAGCTGAAATTAGAAAGTCAAAGAGAAGCTATGAAAAAAACTTAGCTAGTAATATAAAACATGACAGTAAGAGTTTTTATGCGTATATTCGAAGCAAACAGAAAGTTCAGGATAAGGTCGGTCCTCTAGAAGATAGTGCTGGAAATACAATATCAGAGGGATTCTTAATGGCAGAAGACCTGAATGAGTATTTTAGTTCAGTGTTTACCAGGGAAGATATTAGTTCACTGCCAGTACCAGAGGCTAAGTTCAAGGGGGCAGATTCAGACTATTTAGGACAGTTAGTTGTAACCTCGGAAATGGTAGCTAAGAAAATAAGGGCTATGAAGGATAATAAATCACCTGGAGTGGACGGGATTCCGCCCAAACTACTATTGGAAATTGTAGAACAAATTAGCGCACCGCTTGCAACAGTTTTCAATTTGTCATTAGAAGAGAGAGTGGTTCCTTTAGAATGGAAAGAGGCAAACATTATACCGTTATTTAAAAAAGGTTCGAGAAACAAGTAAGAGAACTATAGACCAGTGTGTTTAACATCAGTGATTTGCAAATTATTAGAAAGACTAATTAAAGATCACATGGTGGATTTTCTTGTTAAACATAACTTGATAAACCCATCTCAACATGGGTTTTTAAAAGCGAGGTCATGCTTAACAAATATGTTATGTTTTTTGGAAGACATCACTAGGTGGGTAGATGAGGGATCACCAGTAGATATCATCTATTTAGATTTTCAAAAAGCTTTCGACAAAGTACCACATCAAAGATTACTCCTTAAGCTAAAGGCCCATGGCATAGGAAATGGTATAATAAACTGGATAGAAAAATGGCTGAATGACAGAAGACAACGTGTAGTAGTTGATGGGGAGGCTTCAAACTGGAAATCGGTATTGAGTGGGGTACCACAGGGATCAGTACTAGGACCTATATTATTCTTAATATATATCAACGATTTGGACGATGATATAACAAGCAAGGTGTTAAAATTTGCGGATGATACAAAAGTGTTTAGAAGGATTAAAAGTGATGGAGACAGACAGCATTTACAAGATGATCTTGATAGGTTGATCAAATGGTCTGAAAAGTGGCAAATGCTGTTCAATTTTGGGAAATGTAAATGCCTCCACACAGGTCATGGGAATGAAGAGGTAAAATATAAAATGGGGGGTACTGTTCTAAGTACTACTGTAAAAGAAAAGGACTTAGGGTTAACCATTAGTGCTGATATGAAAGTTTCAGAGCAGTGCGGAATTGCAGCGTCAAAGGGAAATCAAATCCTTGGATTAATTAGGCGAAATATAGCGTATAAGAAAAAAGAATTAATAGTACCGCTGTACAAAACAATAGTGAGGCCTCATTTAGAATATTGTATACAAGCATGGAGGCCATATCGCAAGAAGGACATAGATATGCTAGAAAGAGTACAGAGGAGAGCGACTAAAATGATACCAAATCTGAGGGATCTTAGTTACGAAATACGCCTAAAAGAATGTGGTTTAACAACACTAGAGACCAGGAGATTGAGAGGAGATCACATAGAAGTGTTTAAAATATTGAATGGTTATGAAAATATTGATAGAAACATTTTTTTCTCAGTTAAGAAAGATAGAAGGACCAGAGGACATGAAGCTACATTAGTAAAGGAGCAGTGTAGATTAGATATAAGAAAGTTCTCATTCTCACAAAGGACTGTAAATGAATGGAACAGATTATTTCCTGATTGTGTTGGTGCTAGTAGCGTGAATATGTTTAAAAATAAAATCGACACACACCTTAAAAAGGCGGGATACATGTAGATAAAAAGTATTGGACTCTCGAAAAGCCAAAAGGCTTCCTTGTCCAACTGCCCACGAGTAATTTTCTGGATGGCAACCTTGTTAAAGTCAGGCCTACCGTTGTCAGTCACCAACGTGACGAGGTAGAGTACAGAATACTTATATAGAGCATTTTTCACCCACATTATCAGCTGTTTTATCAAAGTTGGAGTTTAAAAGAACTCAAAGATGAATGGAAGAAACGAAGTGCCAAGCAGTCTGGCAGAAAACGCGAATTGATTGTCAGGTAGGTTAGTACTGTGTGTGAGCGATAATTCATGATGTTTCGTAAATTGTCAATACTAATATTTATTCGTACTATAACGTGTACAATTTAGTGAAAGCAACATATACATCCATTTAATATGTATATAAAACGGTCAGGGCAGCTAGTCTCGTCTATGAAGCGTGAGCGTCTATGTCATGAATGGGGGAGGCTGTTTTTAAGTGAATATTATTAAACTTTAAAGATAAAGATAATAATAATGTGGAGTCTCCCATCACACAGTGATTTTTTTGTATTTTGTTGACATTATGTAAATTGTTATTGTAAAATTTGTATCTTAGTATTTGTTTTCATATTTTGTAGTTCTAGTTGTTTCCAGCGCTTGACAATGTTCTATTCAATAACTTTATTCCGGAATATTACATCCATATGAAAAGTAGACCAGACTATGACTGATAACTGTTAATATATAACATTTTTCGCCAGTGATGACACAGTGGTGATATGTATAATGTATCACTATTCATAATACTCTGTAGTATTGCATTGCCCGATTTAGCTACACATTTCATAAAACTATACAAATTTTTTCTAATCAACATTTTGCAGGTGAGTAAGCCTCGTGATACAAACATATAACTAGCACTACAATCTCTAGGTTCATTGCACAACAATCTAAAGACATTATTGTATGCTACGCACAGTTTTCTGATTGATTCTGCTCTATAATCCCACCATAGCTGACATGTATATAGCGAAGTACAATAGGATTTGAACAGATTACACTTTACAGAATCTGTACACCTATAGAATTTTCGGATCAGGGCATTACCCTGAGCATACATTTTCTTGTATTGCCTAGCCATGTCATCATTGTCACTGACATCTTCTGTGATAATATGCCCAAGATATTTGCATTTATTAACCCTAGCCAGTGTTTCACCATGTAATACAAAGTTTGGAAGGTGTATATCCTTGAACCTTTTACAACAAAAAATCATAACATTACTTTTGGCACTATTGTATTTAATATCGTGTTCTATTCCATATTCTGAACAAACAATTAGTAACATTGATAAACCCATAGATGATGGAGCCAAGAGCACTAAATCATCAGCATACAACAAATGGTTAATTAATGACTCACCTATTATACAACCAGCATTTACATTATTTAGTTTTTTACTGAGATCATCCATATAAACACAGGAAAGATACGGAGAAAGAATTCCTTCTTGACGCACCCCATTACTAACAGAAAAACTGTCGGACATGATCTATTAACTGACTGGTCTGTGTGTTTGTGGTTACAATGTAATGGTCTTATGATGTCTCATTCTTTATATGCTGACACTGAGGGTGGTCACTACCAGTGTGCTTGTTGTCCTCAATGGTTCTTTTACGTCCCAAATTGAGACGGGACCGACATTAATGTGATCACCGAGTCACGAGGGATACACAGTCCCCAATTTTGAGTACCTGTGGGAATGGAGTAGACCTTGCATTCGACGAGTCGCAGCGGATACTTGGCGGTGGTTTTTTTCGAGAGCTTTGATGTGTGCCATCTGCACACTCGGATTCAGGGTGACTTTCTCGACGAACAGTGTAGCGTTGACGATCTGTATCTTGTAGGCGGGGTTGGCTCCGCCTGCCATGAGCGTTAATGCATCCTTGCTGCGCACCAGACGTATCTTGACCTCGACGCCGTTGACGAGGAGTTTATCCTGAAGGAAGAAGTCGATGTGGAGACGACCCATCATGTCGACCACGCGGCTCCGGGCGATCATGTTGCGTCTGGCGACGAACCCCGCTTTGGCTGCTGGATCGGCGGCGTCAATGACGACGGCGTCCATACGATTGGCCGTGTCCTTGTACCACATCTGACTCGTCAGTTGCGTCTCCTTGACATCGTTGCCGTAACTGAGCAGCGTCTCTATGTAGGCGCGGTACGGGTACGTGTTGGTCGAGGGAGTCACGAGCGTTCCGTTCAGATAGACGTCGACCTGACTGGACAGCGAATGGAGTCAGTTATTCACGGGACCGACGGGATCGGCGGCGTCGAGATCGGTTCCGTCGCCAAGCGTCACCTTCGCCTGAACGTGTAGCGTCGTGCTGGCGAGATCCAGGTAATCGTCTCCCGAACCGGGTATGACGAATTCGATCGGTCCGCCCGAGTCGAGCCTGGACATCGGTTGGTGGTGGACCGTGCGACTGTCGATGATGCCGGTCTGAGTCCCTCACACGATAGTTTATGAACGAACGCCATCGACGAATATATCGGGTTCACGACGTGCCGTCGGTCTCTGCTGCTTCCTCCGACGTCTCGCGGGTGTACTGACTCGTTTCGCAGCGGGTGCGCGTCTTACATGCTTATGCGGTTGCACGCCAGGGGTCAAGAGGTCGCTCGTCTCTACCGGCAGCGGTGACGCGACGTTTGGCGGCCGTTCTGATGTTCTGTCCCGACAGGACGTCGTCGGCTATGCATGCGCCGGTCGACACCGCTCTCCTTCCCAACGCCACGGCACCTCTCTTGACGAGCGGCATGACGCTACGCAGTAGACCTCCGAATAGACTTCCCAGTCCGTGTCCTCGTTGGTATCGGGCACCCGCGAAATAAGGAATCGCACCGCCCGCTTGACGAGCGTAGTAGTCGGTGTATTTCATCTCTCTAGAACAGTGCCGTCCGTTACCGTTGGAAATGAAGTGTCACCGTCACCTTACCGACCTCGAATGGCACGCGTTGTCCGGTGTCGTCTCTTATATATATCTCGATCGTGCCAAACTCTTTGTAGAGCACGGGTACGTAGTGAGTCTTGTCGAAGGTCTTCGACACGATGTCGTCATGGCGACCGCTCACCGGAACGATGCGCAGCAGTGGTACGAGACTGTCACCGACAACTCGCGGTTCCACGACATCCGTGTACATGTAGAGCGATTCGAGCCCTCGTTCCATGGTGACCACGGTGTCGCCTTCCGTGATAAATACCTTGAACTCGGGAGCCGCGGGATCCGTCGGGAGAGCCGCCAGCGTAGAGGTGCGAAAGCCGAGAACGGTGGTCAGCATAGCGGCGCGGAAGACGGTATTCGGTGCCACGTGCACCGATACCTTACGCGTGATGATGCTGTAGCTCAGTTTCACCCGTCCCTCCCCCACCACGCGACGTAGAGCGGCGTTAATGGCGATGATCAGTGACCACGGATCTTTATAGTGTCCGGTCCCGATTCGGGTAGTCTTCGTGTGCATGGGCCACGGGTCCCCCTCCACCTTCTCTGCGTCTATCGGTAGCGTTACAGCGAACCCCGCGTCGTCGTCTACGACGTTGTACCAACTGTGTGGGTACTGTACCTCCACCAGTCCGCACTCCCATTGTCCCTGTAGCAGGATACGTTTCGGTAGCGTCGTGACGTAGTGGATCAGCGTGTTATCGGGGAGCGTGTGCATGGAAGCATTGCTGGGCAACGTGAGATAGAAATCACTCATCGCCATGTTGTTTCAACGTCGGACTGGGTAGCAGGTAACCCAACGAACTGCTCAAAAGGGCCGTCCACAGAGTCGGATTCGCTTGGTGTCCGAACGACAGGTTGTAGATGCTGACCAAGATGACCGTGTACAATACGACGACCTGACAGAGAAAGAGGATCTCCTCTTTGGGACACGCGGTGCCGAATATGTGCCACGGAGTCCTCTCTTTCTGTTGTGGTGGAGCGGCGTCGACGTCGTCTTCTTCTTCTTCGTCGCTAACGGTGATCCGTGATGTCGTCTCGTCTGCCATGAGTGGACGACTGACATCGCGACAGACGTGCGACTAGTCTTTATAGCCGACGACGGCCTTGGCATCGATCCAGCTGTTGAACTTCGAAGGGTATGCGAACCATTTCACCAACACCTCCCGTCGCCTGCCTACCTTGCGGCGCTGCACTATCGATTCCACGCGGTACAGTTTATCGGCCGGAACCGTCACCTTCTGCAACTCCGGTTCGTAGAAGGTACCGTCCAGTATCTCTCCGAGATCGTCCGTTAGACGATAGACGGGCGGATCGGACAGATGCACCTCGCGTATCGTGAATAGTTCCTCTGTCCAATTCACCGTGTAGCCTTTGTCGAACCGTCTCTTGACCTTGCTGATACGTACGGGATCCCCCACGTGGTCCTTGGGCATGCCCTTACCGTGATGACCGCCGTACAGGCGCTGCCACACCTCTTCCTGATTAGTCGCATCCACCTGCGACGGAGGCATCCCGATGCTGCGGTGGGGCGTGTCGTTGTACGTCCGCACCAGATCCGGAAGGATATCGATGTATCGCCACGTTTCTTTGTGTGTCAGGTATGGCCACATCCGCGTCATTAGCGTGCGATTGAAGCGTTCCACGATGCTCGCCTTGGTCTCCTCGTTGTAGGTGGAGAAGTGTTGGATGCCGTACCTGTCCAATACACCCCGAACGCTACGGTTATATAATTCCAGACCTCTATCGGTCTGCAACGACAGCGGCTGAATGTCGGTGAAGAGTCCGTTCAGCGCCTTTGACATAGACGTCGCCGACTAGGACTTCAGCGGAACGCATCGGGCGACTTTCGAGAAGACGTCGATCACCGTGAGTAGGAACGTCGTACCGTCGTTTTCTTTTTTCAGACTGGACACGTCGACGAGATCGGTTTGCCACTGTTGATCCCGTCCTCCGACGACCATGCGTCGTCGCTTGAAACGAATTCTGACCGGTTTGTGTAGAGTATAGGCGTTCTGTTCCGATAGCCATTGTTCGACGATCTTTCTCGGTAAGCGCGGTATGTCTAGGAAAGACGCGATTCCTCCGTAACTGCCCACCTTGGCGGGATCGAAGTAGACGTCCTCCAGCTGTTTACAACGGCGCACCATGATGACGTACGTATGATGTAATGGGAAGTCCGGCGTAAGCGACACCGGTAAACAGACGTGTTAGACTGTCCCGTGGATCGTACATTATGTCGATGAATCGAGAAGGTGCGCCTCTTTTATTCAAGACGCTCCCATGTCTTACTAACCGACGACGGTGGCGTAGGTAGAGTGGACGGGCTCATTCGAGGTCGCCTCCGCGTGAGGGGTGTCCACTGCAGCGTTCGACGCGCTCTACCGAGCGATCGTGTGACCGCCGCCGCTACGGCACTCTACCTTTGTTCCTGTTCAATGGCCAGTCTCCTGGCCTCGTTACCCACCAACTCCATGGGCAGATTCATGTCGCCGAGTTGGCGCGCAAACACCTGCCATCCCGTCGGAGTGCCGACGGTCTTGCGCTGGCGCAACAGATCGTTCACGAGGTCCACCACGTTACTTCCGGGTACAGCTACGCCGTTGTGCATGAGATCTCCGCGTGCGCTCCACGCGACGTCTCGTTTCAGACGTTCCATCAGTCGTCTGGCTTTGGCCTGCAGCGCCTTGGGAACGCTGTCGACGACTTCCGCTTCCATACCTGTCGCCCCCGCCGCTTCCATACCTGTCGCCACCGCCTCCGGCGGGATCGGGTCCGTATTGGCCGCCGCCGCCGTTGCCGCCGTTGCCGCCGTTGCCGCCGTGGCCGCCGTGGCCGCCGTGGCCGCCGTGGCCGCCGTGGCCGCCGTCGCCGCCGTGGCCGCCGTGGCCGCCGTGGCCACCGGGGACGTGTCCTTGTTGACCGTCATCACGCGCACCGGTTCGCGCGTGCGTCGATCGGCCAACGCGTTGTAGCGTTGCAACACTTGATTATACTTGACGACCTTGTCGCCGTCGGCGAGATCTTGTCTGTCGAGTATGACTTTCATCTCGTCGTCGAGCACCTGTACTGTGCGTCCTAGGGTATCCGTCGGTGCGCGTAGATTGTCCAACAGTCGCGGATCTACCAAGGCCATCTTCCGTGCGTGTTCCATCGTCGTCTACTTGAGTAGCACCTCTTTTAGCAAGGGTAGAAAGACCGCACCGGCCAAAGGTGCAGCAGCGCCGATAGGAAACCGCCGGTCTGTCCCTCGCCGACCTGGTTACCCCGTAGCAAGATACGACGTCTCCTCGCAGCCGGCACGCCTCTCTTTGCCAAAGTGCGCAGGTTTGTTTTGTACCCACTCAGAGCACGTCTCTGCGCGTCGTTCAAGGGAATGTTCTTCTTCAATATGTTGTAGGCACACTCGGCTAGTGCGCACAACAGATCGGAGTCGGCGTTTCTGATGATGGCTTGTCTCAATTTCGTGCTCTTGTATCTGTTCAGCTCCTATATGCAGAGGTGTTTCTTCACGAGTTCGGACATGCTGTTGTCTTCACGACCATGCTGCGACTGAAGGGACGAGGCGCGTGCGCGAACGTCTTATACCTTGGGTTGGTACACGTACTGGACACCGATCGACGAGGAGATAACCGTACGGTGGCGCCGTGGCGTCTCTGAACGCTTCCTGTACAAACTTCAGGCGTCCCGGATACATCTGTCGCGCCAAGTGTCCGATCTGTGACGCGTCGCGAGGATGCTTGAAGACCACCATGTAGTGCGCGTTCAGACTGATCGTGCGACTCTCCTTGTTCTTCGGAAACAGGTTCTGCACGAGATACAGTACGGACGTGTTCTGGTGATGACTATTTTTCGTGAACAAGGTCGTGACCCGTTCGTCCGTTTCCGCCATCAGATCGTCGATGACCACGAGGTTACGCGTCGACGCGTCAAACGCGCCGCTCGGCAAGCCTTCCTCGAAGCGTACCAGGTCGTTGTCAACGTAGGCGCTCTGCCATACGCCGTAATACCACGTGATCTTCTCTGGAGGCGGATCGATCATCGTCGCGGCGTGACGTAGCAGACGCATCACGAACGTGCTCTTACCGCATCCCGTCGGACCCGCGACGATGCAGGTGAAGGGGTGTTTCCAACGTGTGTCCATCTAGTAGTCGCTGGTGGCGTTCGACAATGTCGCGTTGTTCACCGCTGTGCCGTTAGATCCGACGACACCACCACCACACCACGGGAAAGAACGAAGGAAAGGAACGTAACACCACAAGACGTACAAGATGTACACTCCGACTGTGGCAACGAGTGCTTCTCCTACGACCGCTCGCGTCCGTGACATGCTGCACTATGACCATCGATTGCGTGGCATCTGTCTAAATAGTGTTATCTTTTTTCGTGTGACTCTGCCTACTAACCGCGTGACAGCTAGAGGCGCCTATAACCACAACTGACGTAGGGGCGCATTTCCTCAACGTACCAGCAGTGGTTCGGCTTTACACGTCCACCGGACCCGAAGTGATTCCGTCCTCGTTGACCACGCGCTTGGCGTAGAAGTAGGTCAACGCCGCACTTTCCTGGATGTACGTCAGCACGGACGAGTGATTGACCCGGATCCCGCGGTTCTTCCTGCTTCCGCTGCGACGATTGGTCAGCACGTCCAGGAACGCCTGCTTGTCGATGGCGTTGAGTCGTTTGTTCAGTCCTTCGGTGCTGTATTTATCGATCGTACACGAACAATAGTTGGTATTGCTGCACAGACCCAGGAAACAGTCGCCGAACCATTCGACCTTGAAGAGTCCCGGTGTTCTCTTGTCGTACGCCTTGTGCGCCTTGCAACACGTCTCAGTGCCGTTACACGGACGTCCGGCCAGGCGACAGCGCACGTAGTCGTTCTGATGATCGTCGCAACATTCGGACGGTAGCCATTCGGAGCGGTGACGATAGTAATGGTCGCACAGTGCCGGGGTCACGAGGTCGTCGACGGACTCTCCGAACAGAGCCAAATAGGCGCTGTCCATATCGGTTTCGCAGTACTCGAACAGCGGACGATCCACGTACCTGACCATAAAGTCGTAGTAGAACTCCAACATGCGCAGTTTGGCCCACTGCAACACGAAGAATCCCACGTGCGTGGGCAGAGCGTATTTGACGGTGCGCTTGTGCATTTCGATCTAGTACGCATCGGCAGCGACGAAGTCGAGTTGGCGGAAGCGACGATTATTGATCGCGAACGATGCGCTCTTCTCCGTGCAGTAGGTGACTTCGCGGTGCTTATCGCCGTTGTGATAAATTTCCCATAGGAAGAATTGCCCATAAGTTTGTTGGTGTCCGCGATCATGGCCTTGTCGGGATGGGCGTCTCCTTCGCATCGTGCGGTGGACACCGCCTCGCCGAATCGTCGGAAGCAGGCGACCGGTGTGTACTCGATGACCTGGTAGACGTGCGTCACATCGAGTCCGTGCGCGAGGTACCATCGCAAGAGAGGTGTGGCGAGCAAGATCTTATCCCCACGATAACTCCCGACGAGCATGCGACGCGGGGTTGCCATGATGTTGTGTTCTTCGGCGTAGCGACGCATGAACGGTCCGAGGTCATCGCGGGTCAGGTGAATGTTCTTGAAGATGGGCTGCATCTCGGCAAAGTGCGCGCGCAGGACCTCCGGTACACGTATGTCGCACTGAATCATACCGAACACGCTACCGTTGCGCACGCCTGTTAGGATCTGTTGTGACGTCATTTTCCAGCGCACGTGTCGACGGCGTTGGCGAACGTCCAGAAACTGTTTCACATACGGATCGCGTCTCGCGACCTTCCACTCGCATTCCCACAACTCGACGACCCTCACAAAGTGACGAAGATAGGCTGTGTTCTTTTGCGTTTCGGCGAGCAGTTGCGTCATGGGTTTCCCGTTGACCTAGTTGACCTCACGACCGGTGCATGGACAACCGTGGTAGTAGCATCCGTGAAACTGATAGGCCGTCTTCGTTTCCCTGCACCAACCGTCCACCGACAGTTTACCGATGCGCTTCTCTCAACCGTTGGACTGGTGACGTATGGTGAGTCCCGTGCTTTCGGACTCCCACGTCAGCCATTCGGCGGCCATCTGACCTGTGGCCTGTGCCGCTTCGGGTCGGAACTCCTTCTCTTCCCGTCGTCGCGTGTACCATCCCGTCGGCATCTCTTGCGATATCGACCACAGATACAATGCATTCGCATCGTATCCAACAATGGACTGACACGTTCGAGGCGCATCACCGTAGTTGTTACGACGTATCTTCGTGACCCCCTTCTCGTGATGTCTGGTGAAGATGAGTGACGGCCCTCCGACGATGTTCTCTCTCACGAGCTGGTGGACGTCCTTGTTCGTCTCGTTGAAGAGCGTAAAGAACGTCCTCTCCGGTACGTAGGTGAACAGGTAGGTCAAGGTCAAACCAGGTATACTGATCCCTTGTTTGAACATGTCGAGACCGCGGTGTCGGTAGAAGTCGAACTGTTTGGCGATGGCCTCCAAGAACGGCACGACGTCCCTGTTGTTGTACCAGACGAGAAAGTCTCGCAAAGTCTCCATGTCGTTGTCTCGCCACACCTCCCGACATCGTGTGTAGTCTTCGTCGGATATACCTTCGTTCTTCAGTCGACTGAAGAAGGCCTCTTTGGGAGGTAGAGCGGTGTCGTCGAGTCTCTCCAAGCTGTCCATGTATTCGTACGGGAAGTGACCTTTCGTGACCTCGCAACCGTACGCTTTCAGGTACTTGTCGTACGAGAATCCCGGGGTGATATAATGAGTCATGTCGAGGAATTTGAGGTCGTCCTTGGCGCTGTCCGACGGAAGCTGCGACGTATCGAACCAGGATTCGAAGTCGAAGGTGGCGCGATAAGGATAGTAGCGCAACCACTCGGGAACGCGAATGTTTTCGTCGTCCAACCGCTGGAAGACTATCGGCGACGGGCGGTAGACGCCACCGGGATAGATCTTTCGCACGCCTCCCGTACACCCGCGCTCGTGTCGTTCTAGTGCGTGTCCATAGCGAGTCGCCATACTTCCTACATCGATACGAATGACAGTACATGTTCACATCTTGTATGTAGGAGTGGTGTGTCTCGTGAAGATTTACGTACATCGTTTCGGGATAGTGACACAAGGAACGGCGTAAGAGTTCGGCAGTCGCCTTTCTGCCGTCTTCTTCCGGTTCGACGAGCGTGTAGACGCACACGTTGGTCTCAAAGGTGGTCTCTACGCGATAGAGATCGTCCAACGTCACCCTGTCAAAGTCTTTCATAACCACTCTGTCACGGTCGTACTTCGCGTACAGTACCTTCACAGCGGGTTCCAGGTGGTGTCGGTCGCACCCACGATGCAGAGCCAGGCATCGGAAGAGATACAGATTGTCGGTGTACTTTTTGTTGTGATCGGTGTCTCTTTCCAATCCGATGACGGCTTTGTTCCGTTTGATGTACCTCGGCAGTTTGACGTCCACACATCCTATCGGATGATCGACTATGTGATTGATGAAGAAGATGACATTCGTGACCACCTCGCATACCCATTGAGTGTCCGGACGTTGATTGATGACCCGCTGCAACACGTCTGTTTCTCGGATACGCTCCAGAAATGCATCAGTCTTCGGTGTTTTTGATCAGACACGGTTCGTCAAGGTAACGTCCGCAATAGTTACAGGACGAATGGTAGTACCTGTACCTGTTCGTGGTCTTGTACCTCAACACAAATCCGTAACTAAGATTAATCTTAAACGAGTGCGTCTGTTTGCGGAACATGTTCTTCAGTGACGGTTCTAGGACGCTCGTGTCCGGTGTCGACACTCTGTAATTGTACCTGGATTGCACGGGTCCTCTAGCCACGTGGGTGCGGATGGTCGACCAGTGATCTCGGACGACGTCTCGCAGCTCCCTCGATAGAGTATCCGCGAAGGGGAGTCGGGGCGGTAGTTGTATCGGGTCGTCATCGTCGCCAGCGTCGCTCACACGTGGTCGCTCTGTGCGTCTCGCTCGCTTGCGTAGAGGTGGATCGCTCGCTTCCACACGTCGGCTACATACCGTCTTGATATGATGTAACAGGGTGTCACGTCTCGTGAACTCACGTGCACATCTCTCGCAGCGGTGCAGTGTATCGGTTTTTTGTGAGTTGTCACATGACTTCCTGTTGTGACATACCAGGTCCCGTCATCTCGTGAAGTCTCTTCCACATCTCGAACAGTGATGCCTAGTGCTTTTTGGTGGTTCGCTAGATGGCACCACTCGTGGCGGTGGTTTACTGTAGCCATGGTCGTCGTCTACGTGTGTTGATCGATCGCAACGAGCTATGAAGGCGGCAAGAACAACAGACACCGGAATCCTGGATTACATACATATTTATTTATTGAATATTACAATCAAAGCGAAAGTACAAATAAAAGCGATTAATACAAATAAAAGCAATGAATACAAACACAAATAAAAAAGCGACGCTAAGCGCCTACAGTGACTGACAAGAGGCGCCTATAACCCCAACTATGCGTAGGGGCGCATTTCCTCTTGACGTCACTGCAGGCGCATACGGAGTGACTCGGTAATATACGTGACGTGTTCGTCACGCGAGACGTTCCGTGCGATTTCATCGAACATCGTGCGCACGGATGTTTCCAGTGAACATCTCTTCGTGGCAAACAGCACCCCGGCTAAACTTTCTATGTTTACATCGAGGTGCCGTACACTGTCGAATGGGGCCGAGTAGGCCCACGTAATAGTCGTGACAGTTTTGGACCATACGATGTGGCCGTCGTGGGCAACGTCAAGTGTCGACCGGTCCGCGCACAGTGCCTCATACTCGGAGGCGCTCGTGGTGACGTCATAGTCGTCGTCGTCACATGCCATGTCCAGTGACGATTCGTCGGATGTTGGTGACGGTGGTGAAGCGTCTTCACATGTCATCTCGAGTGAGTGGCGCTGTACGTGCAGCTGCGTGAAGAGGGCCTGACGCAGCGGCATGGGGGTGTGGTGGCGGCGTCGTTTTCTCGGTGCCCACTCTAGCGGATTCTGCCCATATGACTTTCGTATGAGAGCCAGTCCGCTAGAGGGAGCATCGGTGACCTGGTAACACAACAACAACAACATTAGCAGGGTGTTTTCTCGTCCAACAGTAATATACCACGTGTACGCAGGATGGCTTGTACACGTGTTATGATGTCACGTGACTGCTCCGGTGTGTCCGCCATAAACCTGTAATGGTGCACTGCATACTTCACATTGTCATAGATCAGGTCACTACGCACCAGGTAGATGTCGTTTTTCTCATCTTCAAACGTGCGCCACAGTTCGTTGCTTATGAACCGCACGATAGCATCGCGTGCTACTGTACACAGCTCAGAGTACCAGACCTGCTTTTCCTCCGTGAGTGGTTCGTCTTGTTGGTACCAGACCTGTGGCCTTTCCTCCTTCGGTGTGAGTGCTTCGTCTTCCTTCTCATCCGTCACGGTTATACCGCGGCTATGCAGACTCGCTTTCACCCGTGATATAATATCATGAGCAAACCACAGTGTGCGCACTACGCATACCAGCTCGGACACTACCATATCAAAGCTATGAAATATACGCGAGCGATCCACTCTGTACATGTCTTCGTGAGCATTCGCATAGCGGCGACACAGTCCGTCGGCTGCCTGGCGAGCGCAAGCGGCGGTTAGAGTGGCCATAAATAGGCCATCATCTATCATTCGCTTCTGAATGGCATTCACCCTCTCTACCGACTCCTGTAATTCACTACGCCTCCGGACTTCATCATCATCAACATTATCAGACCAATCGGTACCAAAAACACCATCATTAGCAACATCATCGTCATCCTGATCACTAGACCAAGAACATGACCCCACACAGATGACACTTGCCTCAACAACATTGTCTTCAATATCATCATTGAAGGACAGCCGGCGTTTCACACCACGCTCGGGGGTTGTCAACGGAACGGAATCGTACTGAGCCCGGTATGGAGTCGACGTTAACCAAGGGTCCGACTACAACAGACGATAGAGGAAATTACATCATAGTGTCAAATAGACAGACAGACACATCATTCAACCACAAGGGACAGGGTCTCTCTCTCTATACTCCGTCAGGGGGCGTCACTTACTCTTTCATCACTGTCAGGTGGCGCCTCTTACAACAATTAGGAAGAGACCCTCTCTATACTCCGTCAGGAGGCGCCACCTGACAGTGAGTCACTGTCAGCTGGCGCCTCTTACGACTGGATTATATCCAGTGCTATCACGGTGTAGTTTCGATAGTCTGTCTTTGTTGACTTTCTAATTGTCACCCTAGCCTGTTTGCCACGTAGGACATTCAGTGCCTGGTAGCGTTCGTCGCCGGTTTTAAGCGACATATAGTCGCTTGCTGTCATTCCCCCCACGGCCCCCTGGACTAGACGGTCAAATCCTGTCGCCCACACTTCATTGCCCTTGCGATCGGCGAAAAGCATGCCCATAGCATATTTGTATACGGAAATTCCCTTCCGACGGCCGTGGACCGAACATGTATTGACGCTATGGTGCCCTTTCGTCGTTTCAAGAAGAACTTTCCATATACGACATGCTGGGTAGCATACGTATTCAGGCGACAGAGCACATGTTACTAGTGTCAGTGGGCGAACAAATGCGTACGTTCCGTCACTTACTTGTTCGAGGTCTGACAGCAGTATTTCCTCGGACTTGACGTTGGGCGTCGCCATCTTGTCGTGCAGGAGTCGATGTGAAGTTGAGAGCGGCAGCAGCGAGTCGGAGAGAGAGTGTTTGTCCTGTTAGATTTAGCCTGGGTTTATATACATAATCATTCCCTCCAGGCATCGTCCACGTGATACCGTAGACAATGACATCACGCGTCCCTGGGTGTTCGCGTCTTATCGTGCGCGTGACTTTATCTCTCACTCTCTCCCGTACTCTGTCACCGTGTGGCTGTCTGTCTGTTTTTTTAATGGACGCCTTATGTAAGGCGTACAGAGCACTGCCTAACGAAGTCTCTCACCTGCATAAGAATCACACGGAGTATATTCTTACCTGCTTCGTTACGCTTTGAACTCTTACCCCAATACCCCTCCGCACTGGGTACATTCTCAATAAGTCGTGCGTCATCTGTGGCCAGCAAGCGTTGCCGTAGTCTAGAGGCACGGAACTTCGCGGCTACTACCGCGTACATCACGGATCGACGTTGTGATAGCCATGCAGCGGTTCGATCTGGTGTCCACCGAATGTTTTTACTCCAGTATTTCGCTTGTATTCCGCTGCGCGCAGTCTGAATCTTTCTCGCTTTTTTCTCATCGTGAAAATGTCTGGCTTTTTAAAACTGATATGCTGCCTCTGCACAAGCAAAGTCTTCGCCCCATATGTGTATCTCGCATGGATAGAAATTCGATTGGAAGTGACCAGCACCCCTGAATTGTATATCCAAGCTCTTGACCGCCATATGTTTCGTCGCTGACCACTCACAGAGTTCTTTTCTTCCGTCTGTATTGTTAGCGTTCTGATAAGGCACATTCCACATGCATTGTCGTCTAGCTAGCTAGTTGCACTTCGTACATCAAGTACTTTTATTATTATTATTAATTTCAGTATATTATATTATTCTTTGCTTTGGTTCATTCGATAGATATCCTATGCATCATTACACAGTGTTCTTCACGCAACCTACCTGTGGTATCTCACCTCTATTTTACCTCTCCTTTTCATTTCATTTCGTTATGTATCACAGTTGTCTATATTTTCATTTCAGGTCTGACACTGCTGATGCTACCGATGACGATTGCAGTATGACAAGCGAGGACTCCGACATCTCGGATTGCACGTGAATGTTCAACGATCACATATATATATATATATATACATACTTTACTAACTTCTGTATGTTCTCTTACCATCATTCTCTCCAATGTATATACACTGTCCTTTCCGTTTCACCTAGCTACGCGGTGTCTGGTTACCGATCGCGTCAGCAGACGTCTACATTACATATCATGCCATAGTCCATTCTTGACTCTCCCGTCTGCTGTTAACCTAGCTTGCCCTTTTATCGTGTCGGCTCCCTATGCAGTGTCTGGTTACATCACTGGTTTATTTCCACCGGCTGTACTTCGCACAATATATATATATATATATATAATATCATATATGTTTAACCGACAATATTTTCAAAGTTTTCATATATGTTCCAGAGAGGAGGAACTCCGCGACAACCACTACTGTTCATTCTGCCTCGTGCTACTTGAACTCCTGAGGACACGGGCCCGATTTGACCCCGACCCTGTTCCCTCTCCGGACACAGGGGATGTCGACGATTGGGATTCGGCGACCAATGATGTTGAACGCTAATGTGTTATTAAAACTAATTCCCCCACTGAACACAGGGGACATTGGTGTGCGGACCATGATGATGATGAACGCTAATTATTAAAACTAATCAACTTTCAAACTGTGGTTTTTGTCGGTTATTACCTTAGCAATACTTCTTCTTCTTTCATTCATACATGCATACATACATACATATTTTAAAGTTTCATATATATATATATATATACTCTTTCGTTTATTCCTCGTTATACACGGTTTATATTCACACACATCTTTCAGTATACAACATAGGCAGACTTACCTATCACTTCGTCAATACATCATTCAGTTTAATTCTTTATCTCTCATGATACACCTTTTAACACTTTTCTCTTTGATCTTTCGTTATTACTCGTCAATACATCATTCAGTTTACTTCTTTATCTCTCATGATACACCTTTCACCATCTTTTAAAACTTTCCTCTTTGATCTTTCGTTATGTCTCTTTGATCTTTCGTTCCTTTCAACACCTTTTAAAAGTTTCCTCTTTGATCTTTCGTTATTACACTTTCCTCTTTGGTCTTTCGTTCCTCATATACACGATAGGATTTACATGGCTACTCACTCCGCCACCAGGGGGCGCGCTACATACGGTCACACATACGGTCACGTGACTACTCACTTCACTCGGGGGGCGGACGTCTCAATCTCCCTAATATCACTCACAAATGACCAAAAAACGCCGCAGGATGTTGTCCCAAAACAGCGTGTATACTACTGGTGAAGCACAATACTGGGCCAAAAAAGAGGACTGGACAGCAAAAACAAGTGCAAAAAACTAAAAGTCTTAGATGGTAACCAAGATACGTCTACACCTAAAATTAAAGAACATAAGATATCTTTACTCCCTGTTATGTGGCGCAATGCCAAGTGAAGTTGATGATCTAAAATATGAGAATGTGAAACCCTTCAGAAATCTAAATTTGCTTGACTAATGTATGCTAGTACCTCATCGGAATCCAACCAAGACTTTTAAAATGTTAAGAATGATCAGAGCACTCTGGACGTGAAATGGTGGACACTGTAACTTACGTTAGCCACCACATTGTCCACAACCACAATTTGTTTTAAACAACAATAAACAGGCAGGATGCGTTTTTTGTGTCTCTTCTTTCTTCATGGGCCTAAGATACAGCACAAATGTTATCAACAGGAACTGTCCACAAAGAAGCTGGTTATGGAGTAAATATAGTGTAAGTTACAGGACACCAATTTGGTCCAGTATTGTGCGACTCCACAATTTATATATATATATATTGTACATTGTTTTCTTCAGGTTATTGCGGTGAGTAAGCCTGATATGACAACAGCTGACACAAACCACTTTCCTTGTGTGCTGTCTGTGGTGGTACGCATATACCGCAATAACCTGAAGAAAACAATGTACAATATATATATATAAATTGTGGAGTCGCACAATACTGGACCAAATTGGTGTCCTGTAACTTACACTATATTTACTCCAAAACCAGCTTCTTATCTTAGGCCCATGAAGAAAGAAGAGACACAAAAAACGCATCCTGCCTGTTTATTGTTGTTTAAAAAAAATTGTGGTTGTGGACAATGTGGTGGATAACGTAAGTTACAGTGTCCACCATTTCACGTCCAGAGTGCTCTGATCATTCTTAACATTTTAAAAGTCTTGGTTGGATTCTGATGAGGTACTAGCATATATCAGTCAAGCAAATTTTTATTTCTGAAGGGTTTCACATTCTCATATTTTAGATCATCAACTTCACTTGGCATTGCGCCACATAACAGGGAGTAAAGATATCTTATCTTCTTTAAGTTTAGCTGTAGATGTATTTTGGTTACTATCTAAGACTTTTAGTTTTTTGCAATTTTTTGCTATCCAGTCCTCTTTTTTGGCCCAGTGTTGTGCTTCACCTATATATATTTACCCAGACACATATATAATGTAATATCAATAATAATTCACGAGTAAAGAGCTGTTAGGTTTCTTTTAAACTGGTTAATGGTCAGGAGTATTCTATGTTTATGAGGCAGGGTATTCCAGAATACTAGTCCTGACTAATTTATTGTTAGGTTTCGAATGTTTGTTCTTATATTTAACACATACAAATTTGCCAAACCTCTTACAAATAAGCCTGCTGGTATCTATTGACAAAGAAAACTATTATTTCATCAAGGCAGTATCATATTTGACAGGGACGTACAAACTACAAAGCTCATATGGTTATTTGCTTTTACCTTTAATCCTACAGTCCTTTTAGTTTAACGTTAAGATAACTCACCTTTCTTTGTATAGAGACTTGCTCTTTTCCTCCAACTTCTTTCCGTACTGGGATAAGTATTCCTCTAGACTCCCCAGTGTAAATTTGGGTAGTTGGTGCATACCACCATGTACGTCCCTATACATGTTATTCTGTGGCAGTTTCATGCTGAGCTCCTCTTCATTAACCTGTAAAATGAAAAACAATGACATTATCCCAAGTTATGTTCAATATATGACTAAGATAAAGTATAATGGGTTTGGAGTAAGACTGCTCATGATATAGAAGAAAGCACTGTGATCAGGCTGGGCTGGTGCCCCCGCATCCCTCTCGATAGTGTATGTTACTCTAAGGTTTTGTGCTGGTTTTTATGAAATATAGAAACACACCCTCCCATCTTTAGGTATAAGGATGCATTTTATTTATCCCAACAGCAGAAACAAATTATACAGAGAGTGCGGCTAGTGTAGTGGTTAGCAGTGCTTAGCACATCCGCCTGGCATGCCAGTGCTCTGAGTTTGAAACCTGGACTGAGCAGGCATATTTGGTGTAAAAATCTGGCTCTCAAAATAGGGGTCTGTGTATCCCTCGTGACTCGGTGATCACATTAACGTCAGTCCCGTCTCAATTTGGGACGTAAAAGAACCATTGAGGATGACAAGCACCCTGGTAGTGACCACCCTCAGTGCTAGCATATAAAGAATGAGATATCATAAGACCATTACATTGTAACCACAATAACACAGACCAGTCAGTTAATAGATCATGTCCGACAGTTTTTCTGTTAGTAATGGGGTGCGTCAAGGAGGAATTCTTTCTCCGTATCTTTTCTGTGTTTATATGGATGATCTCAGTAAAAAACAAATTAATGTAAATGCTGGTTGTATAATAGGTGAGTCATTAATTAACCATTTGTTGTATGCTGATGATTTAGTGCTCTTTGCTCCCTCATCTATGGGTTTATCAATGTTACTAATTGTTTGTTCAGAATATGGAATAGAACACGATGTTAATAAATGCAAATATCTTGGGCATATTATCACAGAAGATCTCAGTGACAATGATGACATGGCTAGGCAATACAAGAAAATGTATGCTCAGGGTAATGCCCTGATCCGAAAATTCTATAGGTGTACAGATTCTGTAAAGTGTAATCTGTTCAAATCCTATTGTACTTCGCTATATACATGTCAGCTATGGTGGGATTATAGAGCAGAATCAATCAGAAAACTGTGCGTAGCATACAATAATGTCTTTAGATTGTTGTGCAATGAACCTAGAGATTGTAGAGCTAGTTATATGTTTGTATCATATCAGGCTTACTCACCTGCAAAATGTTGATTAGAAAAAATTTGTATAGTTTTATGATATGTGTAGCTAAATCGGGCAATGCAATACTACAGAGTATTATGAATAGTGATACATTATACATATCACCACTGTGTCATCACTGGCGAAAAATGTTATATATTAACAGTTATCAGTCATAGTCTGGTCTACTTTTCATATGGATGTAATATTCCGGAATAAAGTTATTGAATTGAATAGAACATTGTCAAGCGCTGGAAACAACTAGAACTACAAAATATGAAAACAAATACTAAGATACAAATTTTACAATAACAATTTACATAATGTCAAAAAAATAAAAATAAATCACTGTGTGATGGGAGACTCCACACTATTATTATCTTTATCTTTAAAGTTTAATAAGATTCACTTAAAAACAGCCTCCCCCATTCATGACATAGACGCTCACGCTTCATAGATGAGACTGGCTGCACTGACCGTTTTATATACATATTAAATGGATGTATGTATATATGTATAGCTTTCTTAAAATGCCTCTGTTAGAAACGTCTCTAAGCTGGCAAGTTCGAACATACATTAAACAGTTCGCGGGGTGGATTGGTCGTCACACATATGGCGGGGTGGTTTGGTCGTCACACATGGCGGGGTGGTTTGGTCGTCACACATATGGCGGGGTGGTTTGGTCGTCACACATATGGCGGGGTGGTTTGGTCGTCACACATATGGCGGGGTCGTTTGGTCGTCACACATATGGCGGGGTCGTTTGGTCATCACCACATATGGCGGAGTCGTTTGGTCGTCACCACATATCGCGGGGTGGATTGGTCGTCACCACATATCGCGGGGTGGATTGGTCGTCACACATATGGCGGGGACGTTTGGTCGTCAAACATATGGCGGGGTCGTTTGGTCGTCACCACATATCGCGGAGTTGTTTGGTCGTCACCACATATCGGGGGGTCGTTTGGTCGTCACACATATGGTGGGGTCGTTTGGTCATCACACATATGGCGGGGTCGTTTGGTCATCACACATATGGCGGGGTGGTTTGGTCGTCACACATATGGCGGGGTGGTTTGGTCGTCACACACATGGCGGAGTCGTTTGGTCGTCACACATATGGCGGAGTCGTTTGGTCGTCACCACATATCGCGGAGTCGTTTGGTCGTCACACATATGGCGTGGTCGTTTGGTCGTCACCACATATCGCGGAGTCGTTTGATCGTCACCACATATGGCGGGGTCGTTTGGTCGTCACCACATATGGCGGGGTCGTTTGGTCGTCACCACATATCGCGATGTCGTTTGGTCGTCACATCATATGGCGGGGTCGTTTGGTCGTCACACATATGGCGGGGTCGTTTGGTCGTCACATATGTGGCGGAGTCGTTTGGTCGTCACCACATATCGCGGAGTCGTTTGGTCGTCACCACATATGGCGGGGTCGTTTGGTCGTCACCACATATCGCGGGGTCGTTTGGTCGTCAGCACATGTGGCAAGGTCGTTTGGTCGTCACATATGTGGCGGAGTCGTTTGGTCGTCACCACATATCGCGGAGTCGTTTGGTCGTCACCACATATGGCGGGGTCGTTTGGTCGTCACCACATATCGCGGCGTCGTTTGGTCGTCACCACATATGGCGGGGTCGTTTGGTCGTCACCACATATCGCGGCGTCGTTTGGTCGTCACCACATATGGCGGGGTCGTTTGGTCGTCAACACATATCGCGACGTCGTTTGGTCGTCACCACATATGGCAAGGTCGTTTGGTCGTCACCACATATCGCGGGGTCGTTTGGTCGTCACCACATATGGCGGGGTCGTTTGGTCGTCACCACATATCGCGGGGTCGTTTGGTCGTCACCACATATGGCGGGGTCTTTTGGTCGTCACCACATATCGCGGGGTCGTTTGGTCGTCACCACATATGGTGGGGTCGTTTGGTCGTCACCACATATGGCGGGGTCGTTTGGTCGTCACCACATATGGCGGAGTCGTTTGGTCGTCACCACATATCGCGGGGTGGATTGGTCGTCACCACTTATCGCGCGTAAAATAAATTGCTATGTTGGCGCCACCTCGCTAGTGTTTTGTGAATTTATGTTAATATATGGAACTTATCTATTAGAAGTGCACACCACGTATGGGTTTGGCTGGTCGGCTTGAATCAATGCTGAACGGGTAACGTGTCTGGACGTTGTGAACTGTCGAAACTATCCCACCAAAGTCTGCTCATGCTACTTTGCTAAGAATATGCGTTCGTTTACATCAAATGACATTGTATGTGTGTATGTGTGTATGTATGTATGTATGTTTGTATGTATGTATGTATGTATGTATGTATGTATGTATGTATGTATGTATGTATGTATGTATGTATGTATGTATGTATGTATGTGTGTATGTATGTGTGTATGTGTGTGTATATGTGTGTATGTATATGTGTGTGTGTGTGTGTGTGTGTGTGTGTGTGTGTGTGTGTGTGTGTGTATGTGTGTGTGTGTGTGTGTGTGAGTGTGTGTGTGTATGTGTGTATGTGTCTATGTATGTGTGTATGTGTGTATGTGTGTATGTGTGTATGCGTGTGTGCGTGTGTGCGCGTGTGCGCTTGTGCGTGTGTGCGTGTATGCATGTATGTACGTATGTATGTACGTATGTATGTACGTATGTATGCACGTATGTATGCACGTATGTATGCACGTATGTATGTACGTATGTATGTACGTATGTATGTACGTATGTATGTACGTATGTATGTACGTATGGATGTACGTATGGATGTACGTATGGATGTACGTATGGATGTACGTATGGATGTACGTATGGATGTACGTATGGATGTACGTATGGGTATACGTATGGGTGTACGTATGGATGTACGTATGGATGTACGTATGGATGTACGTATGGATGTACGTATGGATGTACGTATGGGTGTACGTATGTATGTACGTATGTATGTACGTATGGATGTACGTATGGATATACGTATGGATGTATGGTGGTGATGGGAGACGTCCACTTCAACACGGATTATTGCCTACTGATTGCCAAGCTCAAACTCAAACTGAAAACGCCCACCAAATACAAACCTGGCCTGCGTTATAAAACTAGTCTTCTCTGTGACCCAAATATTCAAAAGCGACTGGCTATTCGCAGACCCCAGCTCTACGAGTAAGAAATGAAATCTTATTCGCAGAGTCCGCGATCAACCAGTTAGATAGCGCCTTTCAGCACAGAGCCGACCAACCAGCAAAGATGGAAGCCACGAGGTAAGTGTTGTAATAAAATATACGTTTTGAGATAGATTACCATGCATAATGTTTATTTGTTGACAACATGTATGAATTTGTATACTTCATCCTTTCACATCGTTTACAGTGCAGAAATGGATCATATTCTTTAGAAAAGAATGATTGAATGAACAGTTTTTAGGCAGGCCAGATGTCGTCCCTCTGCAGTTATTGTCCCCTGAAGTATCGCATAGATCTCGCCACAAGATGCGGCGCTGTCTGTTTAATGACTGGTGAAAATAAGCGTGACTGAGGAAAAATAGATGCAGAGCCGCGAACTACGCCATAGCGCACACATTCTGCGAATAAGAAACGAATTCTAATTCACAGAGCCCAGCTCTGCAAATAAGAAATGGATTCTAATTCACAGAGCTGTTGAAATAAAATCTTAGGCTCGTCCAAACGTTTTTTGCCGTTTTAACAAAAACCTGATCAAATTCTTCCGTATGGTCGTCACCACATATCGCGGGGTGGTTTGGTCGTCACCACATATCGCGGGGTGGTTTGGTCGTCATCATTTATCGCGCGTAAAATAAATTGCTATGTTGGCGCCACCTCGCTAGCTGTATGTGCTGAAGAAAACTTGGTCCAATATACAAACACAGGTTCGCGAACTATTGTACAGGCGAACGAACGCATCAAAGTTGGACAACCTTTGTATACTGAACGACTGCAGTATGCATACGTCACGCTTGGCTGCAAACACTTCGGCAAACCACGACTTTCTGGGCATAGTGTCCGACCAGACAAGAAGGGTCGATTTTTTGTCCGGTTCGTTACTGAGTCATTTACCAAAAATCGAACCTACTGTACCATAGCTATCGGCAAAGATTGAGCAACTTCGGTACTGATTTAGTTTTAATAAAATCAGCGGACAAACGATTAAATTAGATTGACCAAAATCTACATTTAATGAAACTCGACTGGAAAATGGCAAAATTACAAGTCCGCATGCTATATCTGAAATCTTGTTTAAATCAATTACTTCTATTAAAATAAAGTTCGTACCCTGTCATTAAACCGTCTACGCATATTATTTAGTCAAGTCACTCTTTTAACATAAATAAAGCTGGTTCTCGATCGACTAAATCAATACGAAAGGGATTATAATCGGTTTACGGCATACATTTTATCTTTATCAAACCATTACGTGTCGTGGCATTATTTAACAAGGTTAATCAAATTCGTGTACACTCGGAACGTGCGCGGCACCAATACTGACCATGGGAATGATGTAATTATGCCCCTGACTACTGACGTACCTGCACTTGTTTCTAAACTGATTAATTAATGCTCACACGCGTTCAAGTAAACGCGTGGTGACTTGCCCAAGCGTCTGCATATGCATGCGATATACGAACACATACACGTGGTTTACTCACGTATGTAATAAAGGTACAATGCATAGTCTACACATGCACGTGATACGAACGAAGCCGCGTTGATTTGGAAGCCAGTACTGGGACATCCGGCTTACAATAGGTGTAATGCACATGGGATGTTACAGTAATCGCAGTATGCGAGCTGTCTTTACAATGAAAATGTGTTTAAATATATAAACATGTTTAAACACAAAGCTACCCCGATGTGCATTGCCTGATTCTGGCCAGCGCATGATGACGCATAGGAACGATTAATCGTGTCTAACATATTATCCTAGATCCAACCCTCCGATTCACTTTACATCCACCGTCCATGTTTATAGAACTGTAGTCGAGTTACCAACGCCTCCCTATTTGTATAGCTAAGTGGACATAGCTGACTTCAAAGCAACCAGTTTATCGCCGTGTCAACGTGAAACATCTTATCCACGTCCGGTAATGGCCGACTGATTGCCGTAACCTTGCATCCTCCTGTACGTCGCCTGGGGATTTATGGGTAGTCATCAGAGCACAGGCCACTATTGATTTTTCTACACGAGAGAACATAACTTGATTTTTGCGCCTTCCAAGAAGCGTTGACCGTGACTGATGCGGAGGAATATTTATATAATTCGAAGACACCAGTGGCTCTGGAACTAAGGTGAGAACTACAGGGGGTCAACAGGACCCCCCAAATTCACCCTTCACTCTTCTCTTGTTATATATTGTTATCTCGAAACAAATCTCACTTCGCAGTTCGAAACACTGGGACCGGAAATATATAAAGTGCGGATGTTCACAACTGGCCCGAATAACTGGTGTGACATGTGTAGGGCATGCCTTAAATTAGTTATCCCAATATATTATTATTACTACTATTATTATCGTCATCATCATCATTAATTTATTTTACATATCTAAAACTTAATAACCCACTTATTTCGACTTGAATTGAATTGGGTTGGTGTGTTCGGTCGGGCGATGTTTACGTACACGTGACGAGAGGAATCCGTGTAACATATTCGTGTCTTTTGCGTTCGAGTACAACACGTGGCCATGTGCTACTTCGTTGGAGTACATATTACACGCAATAGCCGTAACGAGAACCATACAATGTTTGCCGGTGCAAAAGGGTTAATGCACGTTCTTCTCGGATGCTATTGATGTGTCGCTGTGTACGCCTGATGGGCTTTCGTGAGCTTTATTGCGACATCAGACCGTCGGCCTTACGCTGCATGGTGATTTCGTTTGTCAACGATATTGCAAAGTTATTACGCCAACACCATGTGATGGGTTTTAAAAGACGCCTTGCACGAGAAACGTGAGTAATCTAAGAAGGTTTTGCATGCGTCACAGACGTGTTATTTGTGGGCAACCTAATGATGTCTATGGTTCGTTTGATTGATGGCAGCTGATGGAATTTTTTGGAGTTCCTCATTCCGTAGATGTGTGCTCAGCCGTGCACTGACTTCAACGCCGTGATTGGTGTTTGTCGGGTAATAGGAATGAAACGTGGCGCGCATCCTTCCGTGTGTGTGTGCGTGCGTGCGTGCGTGCGTGCGTGCGTGCGTGTGTGTGTGACACTGTGTATGTGCGTGCGTGCGTGCGTGCGTGCGTGCGTTCGTGCTGAATATTTTACCAACATGCTGAAATAGTGTCGACAAAAACACGTCTTTGCAGCTCTAGTAAACGTGCAGCAAATGCGCTCACCCTCAAAATTTGAATTTTTCGCAAACTTTTAATACGTCAGATATTACGCTGTAGTTCACGGCATCTCCTCACGACAATACATACACGTATTCAAATCCACCTCACACTGCAACATGTCACTGGCAAACGTCATCCAACCGTTCCAACCTTGTAGGCTAAACACAGTTACTACGTGAAAAATAGCATCAACCGAAATATGTTTACAAGCTTATTTTAGGCCCTACATTCCGGAAGCGCAATTGTGGTTTGAATTGTGAACCACAGCCGAATGCAAATTACGTGACACAAGTTGATCTATAATGCAAAGTTGCATTTAATCCACCTCTTGCGGTTCTAATTTGCATTTGGTGAAGGGTTGCACGCCGTGTCATGTGAGTTGCAATGGGCCTTCGAATGACGCATAGTTATGTGGCTAGTGCATCGTAAACAGCTAATCTCATAACAAGAATCTTGTTTCTATAAGTCAATTGGTAATGATTATACATTTCGTTGAACTTGTTAGACGTCACTCCGAGAAGCCCTAAGGCCCTTTTGATGTTGTTTAACTGCGCAGACTTATTATTTCGTTCGTGGGTGTTATTTGCCTCGTTATAATATGGTAATTCTGGGCGTGGCAATGTTCATTCCTAGCGCATGCTTCTTTTTTTCTACCGATACGTTAACGAGTGTCGTGGTTTGCAGTCAGATATAGTTAGACATGTTTTGTTCCTAATCACCACATACCTTACAAATTAACAACAACTATAACGCCTCTTCTATAGACAACCAGAACTGGCGCGGGAGTAACTCAGGAACGCTTTTGTCTTTCTCTTTTTGTTCACGTAAACATGATAAGTGGAACTTTGTATTGCACCGACGGTCCTGTAGCACCTGTTCGGTCGATAACAACCTCGATCGATGGACTGGGTACAGAGCATAGGTAGAAAAGGAGTTTGTGTGTGCGTGTGTGTGCGCGCACGTGTGTGTGTGTGTGTGTGCGCGCGCATGTGTGAATGTGTGTGGTGCGGGTGTGTGTGCACGCGTGTGTGTGTGTGCGTGTATGCGTATTTGAGAGTGTGCTTGCGTACGTGCGTGCGTGCGTAGGTGCGAGCATGTATGCGTGCGTGTGTGTGCGTGTGCGCGTGCGCACATCAGGATGTTCTTGCGTGCGGGCGTGCGTGCGGGCGTGCGTGGTGCTTGCGCGTGGGCGTGCTTTCCTCACCTCACACTAATAACGTTACCTTATTTTGTGTCACGAAAAGAGGACCGGTTAGACTGGCCAGAACGCAATGGCTCATTATAATGTGCTGCGTTTATTTACCTCCCGGTTCGTTACTTCGTTTATTGTGTCCGTAATATCGTGTATTATCTCTTACATAATCTACAGCCCCGACGCTACGTCCACCACAGATAACACGATTCCAGTCTGTGTCGGATCTTTCACTCACACATCACTGTTTCTTTCTGCTAGTTTATCTTTAAGGTGCTGTCACACTATCAAATCCTAGACAAACCACTTCTAGCCGTGGACAAAGGGGGTCGTCTATACGCGCCGATTGTTCAACCTACAATAGAGAACTACAGTTTCTCTTTACGGTACACACAGTCTTATTTTATACCGATGTAATATCTCATTTGCTGTTCCGTCACACACACACACACACACACACACACACACACACACACACACACACACACACACACACACACACACACACACACACACACACACACACACACACACACACACACACACACACACACACACACACACACACACACACACACGCAAACTCATACATTCAAGTATCTGAATTTATAAATGTCACCATGTCCGTTTGTATTGAAATAGTTAAGTATTAATACGTACAAGATAGCGAGACACGGAAGAGTGACAACAGCAATTTGTGATCTGTGTTCTTCAGAACATTTGGAAACGCTGTGTCAATGTATCTTTGCTCGTCATTGCAATGCTGTCATAGCCAGCTGGTGGCTATCTGGTGTCCTAGTTTATGGTAGAAATAATAACTTAGTAGTAACAATAATGAATTTCAATAGTGTGTACTGCTACTCTAAAATTAATCATTATTTCAATACATGTAACTTATTGATGTAAACGTAGATTCAGCGTGAAAGAAATGTTAGTGAAACTTCGTTAAAAGAGCTAGGTTATTTTAAAGTGGTGTATAATAAAAACGAGACTACGCGTTTACAATAAAATGAGATTATCAGGTAGTAGAGTTGTAAGACAAATAAAAACACAGTTAAATAGATATAGATTATGCAAAGAGTAGGATGATTACATTAAATTCGAGTTTAAAATACAGTGTAATGTATTTCGAGGCGTGCGTCGAATGCGTCTATCAAAATGATGAGTTCTATAGTTCTTCAGGCAATGCATTCCGTAGAAGTGGTCCGGCTTGGTAGACAGATCACTGGCCATAACGCAGAAGGTTGTATGGCGGCCCAGTTAGAATGGCGCGACCTTCAGACCGCAGTGACCGGCGCACGTAGCGTGTGTTCAGTGACGCAGGGTACGCGGGTGTGTCTCTCTCTTCCATGTTCGTAACTACTTCATTCAGGGTACAAACAATTATAGAAAATGGTACTAACTTTACCGGCACTCATTCCGTTTATTGATATATAAATCACAAAACCTGAAGTAAATTAATTACACGTCATGAAATATACGTTGTGCCATTTATCCCACCTTACTCCGTCAATCTTGAGATCACGTATCTAGCTCATCTATTCCGTGGCGACCAAATGCGGAACCATTCCGTGATTGCGCTTGTCGCCGCCACGCGACGTTAAAATGCAGACATCGCGCGATTGAATTCTGACCCGGATTGTCGTGATGAATGCTGCTACCTGGCTGGGTAATTTACACCTTCACCGGACGTCCAATTATCGCTTTCGTCTCGGGATTGTTGTCGTTGTGGCGCTTTAACAATGTTCTCGTCAGGAAAACGTAATTTAACACGCAAGGCGGTACACACAATAATGCTAGCTGAGCCGCAGTCTGGTTGTTACGAGACAAGTCAAGTCGCACCAAAGATAGATGGGATATTATTTCACGCAGACGACGGCATGTGCGACGCATTAATAGGTATATAACTATCGCCTTTTAATAGTCCATAGTGCGCAAATATTCACTGTTCCACCGTTGGTAAGTATCCTGTTTGAACACTGCGTGTGTATAGTTTGCCTGTAGTTTGCTTACATTGGTACAGATTTAAATGTACACATCTTGATCGATGTCTTAAATACAGTGCGACGGTTATCTGTTCAATGTTTCGACTTTAGTTAAATGTTTGCAATATACGCGCTTTACTATAGGGGACTCGTTGTGACATTGAACTATACAAGTAGTCGAATAATTCACGGATAGGTTGAGTTGATCACGTGATTTGCCCAGAGGTCTAGTGCAAATTGTCTTCATGACTCCTCAGAATCGGATGCTGCGCCAGAAAGAAGACCTTTCCTCGCCACGGCTCGTCGATTGATCGGCTGAGCATTTTGCGAACGAAGCCAGATTTTTCTCGTTAAAACCGCCAATCTTACTGCGAATTGATTTACCGGTCATTTTAGCGCTTAAGTGGAACTGCGAACGCTATTATCCCCGTCAAGTCGCCGCCTTCTCGCGCGCTTATCTCCCGAGTTCCGCGCGGTCGACGCGACTGTTTTATCTACTCGACTTTCGCGCGGACACTATTTCCATCGACGCGGAATGACGCAGTCGCCAGAGCGCGCTGCGCGAGATATCAGAGAGCATTGACCGTGGTCACTGTTGTTTGATAAAAAAATGCCGACATGCATAAAATGCATAACGTGTTTTAAAAGTACATTATGTCAGGTGCACTTCGAATAAGTTTTTACCTCAACCCACAACGCTTACGTTTTCGTAATGTTCCGATTTCCCGGGCGTCAGATATATTCCCTTCATTGTTATGTATTTTGAATGTTCACAATGTAACAGGTATTCCTTCTGGGATTGTGCGTTTCCGAAAAAAAATTTTTTTGGTATTACGGGAAGATGTTCGCATATGTTAAATATCATGTTAATAACAGATCGTCAAAACTCTCTGAAGAGCACTTCTTACGAATGTTTTAGCTAGTCCGTCTATGCGCAATCAGCTGGTCCAGATTCTCGCAAGATCCAATCAATGACGAAGGTTGAACAGTTTTTGAGCATGCGCGACAAACCAATTTTAGGGGTTAGTTTGCAGTTCCTACATATCCTTTTGACCCGTCTTACGGTGCGCACCACTCTATGTCGGATCCCATGGAACTGTCCGAATAATGCTCAATGTTTTTCACTTCTTTTCAATGCCAAATGAATTTGCGTAATCTTTTTAATGTTTTTCTTCAAAGTACACAGTGTATACGCAGCAATCACAACTCTCAGCAAAACAAGTCATGGCCCTTTGGCAGCCCATTAATTATTCACAAATGCGTCAGTGAAATATATATTGTTGACCCCCATCTGAAGATGCGCATCTCACAAAACTCCTAAAACCTCAAAATAACGGACGTTCCTAGAATTTTTTACACATCCCAAGATAACGTCCTACGGACCAATGCAGTTCCTAGAACAATTAGCTCGTAGATTAAATGAGGGCCCAGCGTGGTAGCGAACGCGCCACCATTTGGCAGGCGTTTCTTCGGCGAGCAATCAAAATCATTAATTGCCTTCCGAGGCCAGCGAAGGCAAAAGGATTAGGGATTATTGTCGTATTAACGGTGACGCATAAGTATTAAGATGGCATTAATTGGAGTAGTGATCGGGATTAGTGACGCTAAGCTGGCGCTACGGCGCTGTAGCGGGTTCCACGTGCCCCCCTTCCGTGAACACGAAACGCGAGTCGACTCAAGCGAATCTCGTCTTACAGATAATGCGTCGTATTGTCGCGGGTATACCCGGCGGCGTGCCCTCGTTAAGGGAGTGTCCGACGGGGGCGGTTCCGCGCGTGCCGCAGTCACGTGTTGCAGCAGAGGTCACGTGTGCTACTCTCTCGTCGCAGTCCCACGCAGGCGACTAACAGTGGCTGGACAACTTCGTTCTAAGTCTGCGTATGAAAATATTTCCTGCTGGCCGATAAATATGGTGATTTGGTTTAAATAACTACACTTATTCACGGCCAGTTTATGTAAATATTAATCTCACCCGTTTTTTGTACTCACGGCGACGCATGCGCAGTTATTATAGTTCCTTCCTGTAATACCAAATATTCAAGGTCAAGTAATCTGCGTCTCGCCTGCGTATAGGCTCTTTCCCAGGTCTTGAAAACTGGATTTTCGCCATCTTTCTAACACTGACATTATGACGAACAGAAAGAACACGTCTATGTATCTTCTACCCGGAACCATCCCTTCGAGCAAAGGCTGGGGATATTATTACCAGGGTGTTGGCGAATTAGCTCTACTCCGCCCCGCGTGCTGTATTCGTGAGTCCTGCTTGCGGGAACTAGGCGCGCGCCCACAAATGTGGAGTGGATGTCAGGTAGACATGATGTATAAACTGTAGCCGACGATGATGCGTAAAAATGGGGGTCGATGTCGGCCAGGCGAAGTGTGTAAAAGTGTAGATGATGAAGTGTACACGTGGAGTAGACATCAGCCAGCGAGCCATACAATATGGACGTGCCGTAACCTCACTGAACTCCGCCAATCCGTCCGTATCAATTTGTTTTGCTAATTCCTAATCATTTCCTCACATTGTCAGATTTCTGTTATCCGACCGCCCCTTTCTTTTGCGTTGTTAGAATTATCTACTGTTTATTGCATAAACACACGCACGGGTGCCGTAATCTAGTGTTTCCGCTCGTTAGTATGCACTCATAGCAAAGTTACCAATGCATATCTCACAAGATGCCGACAACTGCAACGCCTTGCGTGCAGTTACGGCGCCAACGACTGCGGACGTTGCACGTCATCTTAAGATTGCTGCAGTTGCCTGTAAGTCGAAGTTGTCAGTTCCGTTACCCGGATGTAGCCAGCTATTGTAATTATTAGCAGGAAGTCTGCTGCAGCAGTCATACTTCGCCGGACTTGTGATTTGGCGCGTAGGAACCAGAAACTTCAAAGGTAATTGCGGGTTGTGAAGCATGCTTTTGTATAATAGTGGTCATTACAAGCAAATGTGGCTCTTTAGTATTTCAACGTTGTGTTTACAATTTAACATTTCAAGGGTGGAACGTTTAAATTGCAAACGGAATGGGTGACTCGCGAAAGTGAATTTAACCTTGAGCCGCCACTTAGCGGCTCAACTGTTTCAACATTAACCTCTCTTCGTTCTGTCGCTCCAAAATTATGTTCTAAGTCTGTTGTCTGGTTGTTTAATTAAAATAACAAAAACTAATTTGCACAGCAAGTGGTATGGGATAGTTGATACTAGATAAATTCGGTTTCCGCGAAATTAATTTAAAACGAGACAAGTATAAATGAAGAGAGGAAGCCGCATTAACGCATGCTGGGATTGAACCATAATGCAATTTCCGCTTCCGGTATCACGCGAATATTGAGCGTGAGTATTGAGCTTTACGGAAGTTTGCACTAGGATTGGATGATGCATCGTCTAATTGGAATAATGCGAGTTAAAAGCAATATTGCAGTATTTACATCGATGCTGAATACTTCATATACAACTCGTTCGAACGATCATGTCTGTCAGCAAGTTTGAACCTTTGTGAATCGGTTTAAGTAGTCAACGTCTTGTAATACGAGAACCTAAGTTTACCTTTACAAATGTTCAAAACAATAGCTAGAGAATTGTCTCTACGATATAATAATAATGACGTTTCAATATATGGTGGTGGCATTTAATTTATGTTGCATTTACTTATGACGTCAGTAACGTGGTTGCTTTACAGTTAACTAAATTTCTATTTGATTTCGTTGCGGCTGAGAATCTGCCGTACACATTCACCGTCTGATACGTTGTGTCGTGTCATACTTAAACGACATCAATATAATATGATGTTGCGGGCTTGATTGCGAAAACCAGGCCGATCGCGTACAACTTCATAGAGAAATCCTAGGAACTTGCGCCACCTGCCTACACGACAGTTGTGTTCGCAATGTGAATGTGTGTGTACAAATTGACCGACCTTGGACGGCAACGTTCACATTGCAAGCAATACTTCGGGCTTGTTAAGTACAATTCGACGGAGGTTATACCGTCAAGGCGTCAACACAGTTGTTGTAGTATTAAGAGCATCGTTTTAAAAATGATGAACATACATTATCGACTAACGTCTCTTCATGAGTGCAGCCTGAACATACTTAGTGTACACAGAGGGTTACTACTAATTGGCATAGGTAGTGGGCGTGTATTTCATGGAGTGGGCGTGTATTTCATTGAGTGGGCGTGTAATTCATGGAGTGGGCGTGTATTTCATGGAGTGGGCCTGTCTGTTGCAGAATGAAAGAGACACGACGTCGCTGGCTACATACGCTCGGACTGAACGGCAAGCGACGATATCTCACCAGGTGGCGTCGTCGCGGCCAGGTGGCGCTCTTCTGTCTCGCAGCGTTCGTCCTCACAGTGTACGCCCGACGCGGCGACAACAGCGACACCTACCGGAAAGGTAAGGCAAAGGCGGCGATATTTGGAGCTCGACTCCATTCACCAAAAAGTTTCTCGACGTCGACATCCTTTATCTATTCTATGTCTGAACACAGATGAGCAAACTGTTGGGTAAATGGCAATTATAAGCCGATTATGTCTCTCTAGGTCCGTCGTTGAAGGTGCCACATCGCTGACACCGTATCTTATAACAATGACATCGTTTGTGCAACTTTTGTAAACAGCTTTAGTCAAATCGTGAGATACATTAATAACTTGTTTAATTGCAGCCCACGAAGCAATGCGAGCGATTTTCATACTTCGAATCGTTTAACGTGCATGCGCGATACACGACTATGCATGCGTTTCTGCGCGGATGTTTTTAACATTCTTTGTCCTCTCATAAAACAAGTGACAAGTATTCAGCGGGTTGAAGACTAAATGTAAAATAAAATATATTCTTTCGACCATTTAAACAAATGTTTTGGCAATCAAAGAAACGGATTCGCAATGGTCTAAATTCAGAAGAAGATGCGACTTTAACTGCGCACTCAATCACCCCCCCCCCCCCACGCATCTACACCCCCCACGCATCTACACCCCCCCACGCATCTACACCCCCCCCCACGCATCTACACCCCCCCACGCATCTACACCCCCCACGCATCTACACCCCCCACGCATCTACACCCCCCACGCATCTACACCCACACACGCATCTACACCCCCCACGCATCTACACACCCCCCCACGCATCTACACCCCCCCACGCATCTACACCCACACACGCATCTACACCCCCCCCACGCATCTACACCCCCCACGCATCTACACCCACACACGCATCTACACCCCCCCCCACGCATCTACACCCACACACGCATCTACACCCCCCACGCATCTACACCCACACACGCATCTACACCCACACACGCATCTACACCCACACACGCATCTACACCCCCCCACGCATCTACACCCCCCACGCATCTACACCCACACACGCATCTACACCCCCCCACGCATCTACACCCCCCACGCATCTACACCCACACACGCATCTACACCCACACACGCATCTACACCCACACACGCATCTACACCCCCCACGCATCTACACCCCCCACGCATCTACACCCCCCCACGCATCTACACCCACACACGCACGCACGCCGGAATTTCCCCGACGCGTACACAAATACACATATGTGACGCAGACAGTTCGCGTTTTGAAGCCTCAGATTAACGACGTTAAATGGTGATATTGTTAATAGGACAAACACCGCGTATACTTCACTAAGCGGCCATTAACATTAATGTATACATTAACTGTAGAATAGCGGTCGAAATAATAGTCTCACTAAGCCGGGGCACTTAATGTCCGGCTCCGATTCCGTCCCGTATCAACACCGCTTTGCCGGGTATATTTAGAGTTCTTTGATGTCTTCGGGTCGTTGTGAGACCGGTACTTAAATGTGCATGCCCCGTGTGGCATACTAATTTACAGCAATGCTTGTCAGACAATATTGAAATGATACAGAAAAGAGCAATAAAATGCATTTTCCCTGATAAACGTTATGCTGGGATACTCCGTTATGTCGGCCTACAAACTGTGAAAGAAAGACGAGACTGTGTGAAGAAATATTTCAACAAGATAAAAATTAACACACACAAATTAAATCATCTACTACCTGAAAAAGACACACCAATTATAATAATTTATAACGGGACTAATATATACCCATTGCCAAAGACCCGGACGAACATATATCGTAATTATTTAATACCGTGGGGGTTATACAACTGGCAATAAACATTAAATGGCAAAAAAAGAAGATTGTATTACTAGTGTTTAACGTTTCACTGTATTAATAATTATTGTATTCTTTTACCGACTGTATAATGTGAATCCAAATCAGCTGAGTTGCTAGTAAAACATGTTTTATCTTTATCTTATCTATCTTTTAAATATCCGGGCGACGACCGTTTAGTGTCACGTGGTCTGCAGCAGCGTCACCACGCGGTCGTAAACTCAATCACTGCGATTATCCAAGTGAGGTTTGGTAGTAGTAGTAGTAGTAGTAGTAGTAGTAGTAGTAGTAGTAGTAGTAGTAGTAGTAGTAGTAGTAGTAATAATAATAATACATTATTATTAAAACAGTAATAGTGATATTGAAATAACAATGGTAATACCTTTATTACAGAGTATCCCATTTAAGTAATTGTTCATTTGCGCCATACAATGGCTCACACATTCCATTTAAATGTATTAAAGCACAAACAGCTGTAGTCAAAACGAATAAGATACATAAGAATGTTGTGTCTATATACTTAAGTTGTAATACGTAATCAGCACTAAACCTTATTAACCACAAATGCTGCAATCTAGACTGTCTTGTATAACGCATTCTATTACCGTAGCGTCTAGCATGACGGCGGAAGTGGACAGGCGTATCCACAGTCTTGATCTCATCGGTGTGTGGTCCAAGACAAAACTGTCTATCGGCTTATTTTACCTTACCCGGGGAGGATCACAACAACATGCATACCTTCTTAGAAAGACACACGTGTCACACATACCCGTTCCTTTGATACAACAAATCGTACATAAATATTACACGAATCGTGACGGAATATCAAGCAGTGTGACAGCTAAACACGTGTTTACTGTGACATAGACTATGACTTTATGCAATATTAGTGGAATACATTCTGGGAAACCAAAGCCGAAGCAACGCAATATTACGTGGCACTAAAGTACAAAGGACTGTACATGATTGGAACATATTATCTGCTGATTGTGTTGGTGCTAGTAGCGTGAATATGTTTAAACATAAAATATATACATATACATATATATATACATATTCCCGAACTTTGAATCAAATATCTAATGAACCTAATTAAGTAACTCATGCACATGTAAAATATTTAAAACAGCAAATAAAGCATGCGTGGAACTTGCATTTAACATTAATAAATATAAAGTTAATTAATTAAAAGGTTGCTAAGACCAAATATATACAAACGTAACCTAAACAAGCAGGCAATGTCAGGCATGGGGCCAATCGCCGAGTTACAAATATACGGCAAGTGTATTGTGGAAGGAGTTTGGGATAAATGTTACGTTTAAGGTAGATAACGAAGGAGACTTCTTGGAATTAACGGTATGAGGTGGAAATGTACACACGATCATAACTGGCGTTCTCTGGATACACGTATCCGTACGGAACAATGCCGACATTTATGTCAACTAATCAGTGTTCTACCCATGGAAACAAGAACCATTATAGTATGTTGCCAGAGTCTTGTACATTTGATAGGTTTAGTATAAACAAAGACATTATTGCTTTAGAGCTTTCGTAGCATTCGGGCCGCGTTGATGGACAGGGACACTGTTACTTATTAAAGTTATACATGATCAAACGCTGCCTTGACCAGCACTGATAGACAACAGGCAAGGCCGGCACTGACGTCATGTTTTTGAACGTTTATGACAATTGATAACCTGTGCTTGGTGTTGGCCATGCTCCACATGTAACTGTTGCATCCCCGCAGCCTTGGAGACCAGGTTACTGCCACCAAGGCCACGTCTCTGTTATCAAAGATTGTCAAAATACGACCATTTACGTAAACAAGGACACGGAGGCCCGATAACACTAACCCGTATCTTAAAATATAGCCGCTAAAGGCCAATGATCGGTTCACGGCCACTCCGGTCTAAGCATTACGCTGTGCATGGCTGAACACGATAACGGTCACACCTTGCTGAACTTGGCCTTGGCAGGGACACATATATAAACGTACGTGCTGCACTTTGGTTTGTTTGGTGATATAATGGTTGCAGTTTTGTAAAATATTGGGACAAATTTCATTTACAGTGTGTCGGAGGAGGGTATGGTTATCGCAAGACTGACTCCAATTAAACAGACCGTCTATCCCCGTAAAAGGGACATGACGTTTGTATTTCGACGGGGTTGTACGACAGGGCACACATCGAGTGTACGAACTGATCCGTGGTCCCAAAACTCTGCCGCAAGTGTTCTTATGCCATTGATCTGACACGCGGCACCCTTTTAGGTCTAAGTCCTAGCGAATGTATTCATGGTAACGTTCACGTGATGTCTCGTTCTTGCTCTTAGTTTCACTCCGGACCTTACGGTAGACGCAGTTGTTACAACTGTAACGTATTGACGAAATGCGCCAATTTACGGCGTAGTAAAACAAGGCGGTTTGACACGCACACGGGCACTGCGATTCTAAGCGCAATAACTATGACATGTTCGCCCCGTCTAATCGGTTCGTGGATGGTTATACATTCGGCAAATATTTGGAAGGTCGTAATCTGTATTGTTGTCGTAAATAAGATTACAAATTTAGTCACTCAAACTGATGAACTTCCCTGACGCACACACGCACCCACGCGCGCACGTACGTACGCACGCAGACAAACACACACACACACACACACACACTATCACACGCACATAACCATAAGCCCAAGCACGTGCACGTGCGTAGGTACGCACATGCACGTCATTGGCCCTAATCCCCAGATCTCACAATAATCCATCTAACTACTATCATCATTGTCGGTCTTTGTCGCACAGAATCGAGTAGCGCCACCGGACGTCGCCTGCTGACGTCACCCAACAGCTCATCGACGAGCCACCTACCGGAATGGGAGAGATGCGACTTCGAAAAATCGACATTTCCGATCGCGTGGATAATTAGTCACCTTTTCTGCGTATCAATCATATTTATAGGTTAGTGATTTAGTGTTCCCTCATTTACTCAAATATTAAGAACCTTGTGGAATCCGTGCCTGTCACATGCCGCCTAATTTCTGCAATGCAACACTGGGCCTGGGACATTAGGCCTATCTTCTTGTTGGAATCTATAATATCAATGGCAACTCTGTCTAATATAACTGTTGGCCAAGACATGTCGACATATCCCTGCGTGCGATACAATACTGACACGCTTATTATGCAATAATGGCACCTCATTTTGTGATGACTTGTTTATTTGCATCCCCCTGCGCGACGAAATACCGAACCAACCACGAATTCGCTGAAATAACGACATATCCCTGAGTTCGATGAAATAATAACCTATCCCCGAGTGCGATGTTACAATGACGCCTCCCTCCCCGCAGCCCTTGCCCTAATCTGCGACGACTTCTTCGTGCCGTCGCTCGAGGTGATCTCCGAGAAGCTGCACCTGTCCGAGGACGTGGCGGGAGCGACCTTCATGGCGGCAGGGTCCTCTGCCCCTGAGCTCTTCACGTCAGTGGCCGGCGTCGCCGTACAGACAGACATCGGCGTCGGCACCATCGTCGGGTAGGTGGCGCTGCGTACATCCGCTGGCTGGTCGCTGTGTGGCGCTGTTGTTGTGTCGAAGGCACCCGCGAGGTGGCACCTACAACTTATGTTTGTGGTCTATCTTGCGTAATTTTCGTAAAATAGGCGCCGGCTTCTTGCGAACAGGAAGCTGCAGTTAGACAATATGCGTATCGTGTCCGTGATTGCCTAGAGTTGAGGTTCGTGATTTTTATACGTACGTAGTTTGAGATGATCCCACAAGTTACGTTCGACAATAGAGAAATTACCCTTCCGGTTCCGGTAAAACTAAGTAACTTATACTTGTAAGGTTAACTATTATTTTACGCTGCTTTCGTCCATATCGTCAACACGGACATAACTAAGCCGTCGCTTTTATGTACCAACTAACATATGCACAACAGGCCATATTTTAAATAGGGCCTACGCAAACACAACGCTTTAGGTTCGACCAAATTGAAGCTGTTGTTAGTGTTGTCGAACACATGTGAGTCGATTGTCAATGAGTAGACAAGTAGAGCAGCGTGTGCCAATATTAGGACGGCAGATACGGGATATTATTGTGCGCGTTTCAACAAAGGTGTGACAATTGGCACACGATTACTTTATGATATACTGATTCATCTAAAACTACCGATCACCATCGGCAAGCTATCTGGCTGCCATCTTTCTCTTCAAAATGATCGCAATAAACATCTTTTAACCTTCACATTTCAGGATGCTGTGATCAAAACACCCATGAGGCTCTAAGTATTTGAGGGTTAATCCTATATCAAGCCCCACACCCCCCATTACGAGGCTTTTGAGTAGAGGTGCGGTCAGGAACGGTTGCCATGTTTATAGCTATGAACTTACGATATCTCACTTGAAGCGATGGAATATTGAAATAACCCTGCATTCGATTCATACAGCTACGGAATACTTTAGTGTGATACAGTATGTCTAGCAGGCGACGGGGACGTTTCGATGTCTTTGTTTATTTCTGTAGGTCGGCCGTCTTCAACCTGCTAATCATCATCGCCCTGACGGCAGCTCTAACCAGACAGGTGGGTGGCAATGCTTCACGTTTCACGTGTTTCGCGTGTTTCGCGTGTTTCGCGTGTTTCACGTGTTTCACGTGTTTCACGTAGCCTGTTTCACTCTTCGCGGATGATAAATACATTCGGACAATTCAGCTCGCGAAGAAGACGAATGTTTCTAAAGAAGATAACCTTGGATATTATGATAATGTGTTGACTTTAAGCTAAACTCTCTTTACTATAACAGAGCCTACTCCTGTACATATTACCTATGCATAGTTTAGAGAATCCGTCTGTATATAACACATCTGTACATATGTACATCTATAGCCGTCACATTCTTGACAGACAAAGTTCACATAACCGTTTAGCGTCAATCTTAATGTTCATTCACCGATACCACGTTATTGCAAAGAAGACTGTTAATTAAATTAATCTAAATATTTATTCAATAAATTAAAAATAAACTCGTACTAACAAAGTGTTCCACGATGACGTCATAGGTGCTGCACCTTGATTGGCGGCCTCTGCTTCGTGATTCCTTCTTCTACGCGCTGTCAATAGGCTGCTTCATAGGATTCGCGTGGGACGGCCTTTTCCAGGTTGGTACGACGCTCGTGATTGGTTGTTGTCATGTAATACGTGTTTACATGCCTGCATTGTCTGTGAAGACAGATGTGTGCATCGTGGAATGGTGTGGGGTTTGGAATGAGGAATTTGCTTAGAATGCCGTTGTTTTATGTAAGCCGTTTCATTAACTGGATCGTGGGGTGTGGCTCAGAAGCAAACTAGCGCTAGGACGGACATATGTGGATGTCCTTTTAACTCGAAGCACATGCATTTCTTAAACCCATCCTCGCGCGCCAGGGGTCGCTGCTGCTGGATACGTAAGTGCCAGTCAGCAGTACCCCATGGCTGATGGCTTTGCGAAACTCTGAATTTAAACTCAGCCTATGGAATCGCTCACTAGATCAGTGGTGGCGGCAGGTCACGTGACCATAGTAAAACTAATTTCAACCAACCGTGGCACGTGTTACGTGCAATGTTTAGGAAGTAGAAGCAATTATTCGAATACACAATACCGCTCAGCTGCTCGTGCTAATGGGCGAACGGGTCAGTATATATTGGGATTCCCAGAAGTCGTTTATTCGTCTTCAAATTGGGGCGGGTATTTGCCCTGTTTTCACGGGTGACGCAGTCGCGATTGGCAATTACTAGTGTGACTCAGCTAACGCCCGCACTTCGCGTATGGGATCAGCCAGGGCTAGTTTTGCATGGCATGCGAGAATGCTTGAAACAACATCGCGATTCATTGTGATATATCCATGAGCGGATTAATACATATAACATCTTCATTGAAGATCTCTCTCGTTGATGAAAAGAATTCTACATAAATGAATATCTGAATATAGATCTTTTCATTAGGGTTATGATGTTTTATAAAATACCACACCGCAACAAAACAGTACATCAAGAGCAATCTACAATAGCCTGTGACTGTAGTGTTGTCACAATTTACGCATCATATACTAGTTTTGTTCATAATATTTAATTTATTAAAATGTTGTCATAACTTTCGATTGGATAAATATATGTAAACAATATTGTGATTTAATTGTTCTTTTTGTGATCGACTGGTGTTCTTTTCAAAATGATGCAGGTAGCTTAATGTTTCTCTGCTGTCCTTGGTTCTACGTAACTAGGGTAGGTCGTGACGGAAGTCCTAACTGTTATCTGTCCCGTCAACAGCACTATGAGTCGGCAGCGTTGCTCGTCCTCTACGGCGCCTATATTGTCCTGATGGTCTTCAACTGCAAGTTAATGGATTGGATGGAGACTTGGAAATTAGGGTGAGTGCAAACTCCGCAAGGTAGCGCCACAGTAGTGTCAAACTCAGTCAGATTCCGGTAGGTGGTACCTGTCGTTCTTGTACGTCTTATTTAACAAGATTTAACAAGATTTAACAAGATTGCCACCCAGAGAATTAACTCTAGGTAGCAGGTGGACAAGGAAGCCCATCGAGAGTCCGACCTTTTTATCTATGTGTATCCCGCCCGTCTGAGGTATGTGTCGATTTTATTTTTAAACATATTCACGCTACTAGCACCCACACAATCAGCAGGTAATCTGTTCCATTCATTTACAGTCTTTTGTGAAAATGAAAACTTTCTTATATCCAATCTACTCTGCTCCTTTGCTAATGCAAGATCATGTCCTCTAGTCCTTCTATCTTTCTTAACTGAGAAAAACATATTTCTATCAATATCGTTATACATCGTGCTGTCCTTCCACGTATAAATAGTTGGTCTGACATCGTGCTATCCCTCCACGTACAAATGGTTGGTCTGATATCGTGCTATCCCTCCACGTATAAATGGTTGGTCTGCCATCGTGCTATCCGTCCACGTACAAACGGTTGGTCTGACATCGTGTTATCCCTCCACGTACAAATGGTTGGTCTGACATCGTTGTATCCCTCCACGTACAAATGGTTGGTCTGACATCGTGCTGTCCCTCCATGTACAAATGGTTGGTCTGACATCGTGCTGTCCTTCCATGTACAAATGGTTGGTCTGACATCGTGCTGTCCTTCCATGTACAAATGGTTGGTCTGACATCGTGCTGTCCCTCCATGTACAAATGGTTGGTCTGACATCGTGCTGTCCT